>JADWOT020000855.1:290-20000 GCA_036345935.2 Taenia hydatigena
CATCATATTCGTTGCTGGATGAGGCTTCACTATATAAAGACAAGCTGTAAACCAGCCTGGCGATTTCACCTTGAGCATCCGATTTTAGTGAAGATTTCTGCACTGTGCCAGCGCCTTCGTGAACCAAAGAGCAGGAGTCGGATAGCCAATTACTGCATTTACTTCCACTATCGCCGTCACCGTCCTTATCCAGAGGACATGTAGAGCACATTTTGTGTCAAATATCTTCGAGAAAAGGCTGTCGAGTAGAGGCCCCGCGCCTTTGTCATTCAGCGCTGACCAAGGACAAAAGTCTGCAGTCAACGATGGCTCGTGCGCCATTGTTGTAAACTTGCCGAACACTCAATAAATGCATAGCATAGACATTTGCTGGACGTTTGTCTCGACTCTAGGTGAGACTGATCTTCACGCAAGACATTTTCGAAGAAGAGAGTGTTATAATGATCACTTAGTTCATCACGATGATTGTCAGTTCCCAGGAATTCCATAAAGTAGTGCGTGGTACAAACATCTGCGTTCTGGTCATAGCAATGAGTGCCAGATAACAACGCCCTGTGATTCCAAGTTGAGTGATAAGTAGAATGTTATATAAGGACCAGAAAAGTTTTCGCGTTCGGATTCAAGCGAATGGCGTATTTTTGCGAATGATGAAACGGCATCAGATGTGGTATCGGAGAGCGTAAAATCCTAAGGCAATAACATAATAATAGTATCAACTTCCACTGACCATTCAACGAATGTCCTTTGCTCTGTGAGTTGCTTGACTAACCTAGTCTTCTCGGTTGGCAGTACTAGCAGGAGCATCAATAGCATCACCACCTTTCTGATCAAAATCCTTCCTTATTTCCGTCGCATTCTGCACCCTCTCCGGCCTCTCCTCTTCGGTGGGCGGACTGTCGTTATCGCGAGCCCACTCGAACCACGCGATATTTGGTAGGAGGCGACGAACCCTGACTGGATGACCAGCTAGCACACACGTCGTCATTGTGAATAGCCATGCAGGATCATCGAGTACTTCAAAAAGTTGTTTGCTGAATCGAAAGTGAGGTGATCAGTGAGATAGAGCACCGCCTTCACCAACTCTAGCAAGCTGTAACAGCTGTGTGTCAGGCAAGCCAAACGGACAAGTAAACTACAATACACACAATCGATTCCCTTCTTTCAGCCCATAAATTTTGACTGTAACTAAACTTTCATACCCTTCAACTGCTGCCTGGAGTCAAACTTCACACACTGAAATAATGAAATGTTCCGTTTCCAGTGTTTGCCTCATGAAATCTTTGGCTTTTTTTTGCGAAATGCGCTAATCATCACTTTCAAACATTGTTTACATGAATTTTAATGCACGTGGATTTGCTCACCTATGCCAGTGGTCAAGAAAGCTTAGACGTATGGAACCATCTGACGGATCGATGTTGGGATAAATAATGGGTGAGTCGAACGACACCTCAGGCCTGACCTTGATCTGGTATTAAACACTTTTCATTCAAAGTGCGCTCTGTGTTGTGACGATCACGAAGTTATAGAAATATTTCTGATGGCATGCGGGTTGCCGACAAGGTCTGGTCTCATTTGTGTGTTTCAAGCATTCCACAAGGCCAATTACGGTTCGCATTTTCCAAATAAGAGATTTAAGCCTTATCAACTACCTTGTACCAAATATAAGCAATCACAGAAATTTAGTGAAATTCCGCGTAAAGAAATTAAATGAGGACAAAGTGTTGACTGACTCATTTTACACCACTGAGGCTTAATTTCGTCCCATTCCTGGGCAAAAGCTGGGAGCCATGCCTCAGCTCGTAAAGATATGCAGGCATTTATTGCTATGACGAAAGTAGGCTTTTACGAGACCCATTAAGTCTCTGTCAATGCATACGAAATCCTGAATTGAAAGTTCAATTGCAAAACCTCAAAACAGACACTTGTATAGATTTTGTCTGTTAAGTCTTGGTTGCCTTGAACTTCACGCAATTCATTGCACATAGCGCCAAGATGCGATGCCACTTGTTCTTTAATCCTCAGCATAAATGCGAGAAGGAGAATAAGGTACACTTCGAGCCCGGTGTTTATAACAAGAGTGCATGAATTTATTTGGTTCGCACTGGAAAGTTTAGTAGGCGCATGTATTCCAAATAAGGGAAGGAATGCCATCGGTTCAAAAGTGGGTCAAGCGAGGGGTTTTTATGATGCCAAATCCATCTCATGTATTATTGCAAAATGTCTTCGAAATGTGCGCGTAATCCTACCAATTTCGTCGCGTTTACATAGGATTAGATCGCACAATTCCCAACGGAATGTTTTTTTGAGAAATGGTTATATCAGCCAGACATTGAGGAGGCAACGAGGCAGGATACTTAGCAAACAGAAGATGCTTTAGTCAATTTTATTTGCCGTTTTCCTAAATCATGGTAATTGTATTATATTTGAGTCCCTGACAGATATACTTTGAACATTCTCTGCAGCTATTATCCATAGCAAAACTAAGCTACACTTTCGTGGTGTTAACATTTACTTCAAGGCATTTCATTGAATACAGTCAGAGGTATACGATCCTGCCTTAGCTTGACTACGCGATACATTCAGAAAGCGATCACAAAGGTGGAATGTTATTTTCCTTTTGTGCAACCATTGGAGAACGTTTTGTGCAGGCTCGTTAATTATACGATGAATCGCAATTAAGTCTGCAACCGTCATCGTTAAAACACATTTCGCTTCATGGATACCTAAGTTTGTTTTCTTAGTCATTATCCGGCATTTTACGAAAACCATAGGTCTCTTGCTTAATTTATAGGAAATGAGACAAGCACTTGGCGGCTGCAAGCGACTTCCTCCAATTTGTGTCTAGAGTGGCACAACCGGTTTCATTATCGCACAGTCTTTAAGGTAGAAGTCGTAATTACGCATGATGCTAGACTTCGAATCACAGGAAAAACAAACAGCGAGCTAATCGCGTTGCTTACATTTTCTATTATAAGCATTTATTCAGTGGTTTGATTTGCATCTAGATCGGTATATTCTGCCTAATAGTGCCTTGTTACATAGGTCCATCCAGGTTTCTTTCAATGGGCAATTATTGACAAAAACTGACCAAAATTATCGGATCAAGAAGCCTTATTGTAAGTGCTGTGTTAATTCGAATGTGATCCAGAGACCTGTACCGCAACACATGGTGCTACTTAACATTTGAAGTTCCGAATTTTGCTCAGGCACGGATAATTAGTGACTTTCAGCACAGGGACAATCATGTTTTTCTGATAACATTTCAAAAGTTAGCATGGATCGGCCAATATATGCACTGCTATTTGGCAAGAATACGCCATCGCTGTTATAAATGCTCAATAAATCGAGTCTGATTGCTGGAAAAGCTCACAGACAATTAATGGATTAAAATTCCGCACGCTTAATCAAAAACGATTGCTGTAATAACAAAATTACCGTTGTCTCCACAATTCAAAATGTCTGTGCCGACAAAAACATACTTCAGCTTGTTTTATTTTAGCACTTTAGAGGTCATTGCGGCAAACGGATGTCAAATGTTTTGAATTTTGATCAGTTTATTCATGAGAGCATTTCAGTATAAGTGGCTCCAGGGTTCATATAAATCTTCATTTCTATGTATAGGTCGCTTTTATTTTCGCTGCGACATTGTCTTTTTAATGAAACGGTTTAATTGTCTACTATCGTGATTTCAACTTGGTACGGTTATATTTAGCAGAAATTTTTACAGGGGTTTTCTTCACTGCTTTTCCACTTTAAAGGATAGACGAATGGATACCGGCCCTATAGATGGTGGCATCACTTCAGTTACCTTGTCTCAAGCAGTGGAAAATAATCTGCTCTCGGTCGCAAGGCAGCTACTGGAAAACGGCGTGCGTCGTCTTTAACTCTTCGCCATCGATTAACCCTATCATTCCTGATTTGACACGAAATGACTAACAAGGCTCACACTTTCCATTTTATTAATCCGTGCATAACACTTGCGCAGCTAGCCAAGCATAGTGCCTGTTGCCAGGCAATAGTATTATCAGCTATAACGCTCGAATCTGTTATCATTCGTAAGGTAACATCGCCTGTTCAACATGGGTAAACCAGTCCACGCATCTGATCCAACGCTACTTCACATTTTCTAGGCTGATCCTAATGTGCATACAGAAGATTACATGACGACTCCACTCACAGAAGCTACATCGATGGGTAACATAGAGATGATGCAGCTCCTCCTCGATAATGGGGCTCACACTTACCTGTATGATTACCTTGGCAACACGCCCCTCCACTGGGCGGCAAGGAAAGGCATAATAGCTGCCGTCGCTCTGCTGTGTGAATCCAACAGCACAGCCAATATGAAAAATATTAGCCACCAAACGCCGCTAATGGAAGCCCGTACACATGGTCACTCTGATGTTGTGCAATACTTGCTTTCGCACGAAGCCAATGAGGAAGTTCAATCAATTGATGAAATTGGATCTACACTGGTTCCTGCTAGTATTGTGGCACGTGACATCGTTATTTTCTTTGCATCTAATCTTTTTTCGTAGTTACTCTATGATATGATGCCCCAGAATTTCACGCATTTAGAGGCAAAATAACTTGACTTAGAATTCAATCAACCCTCCTTTATGTTGCCGATAAGTGAACTAATAATATCGAAGCAAAATAATGAGCATATTATTTTAATCAAATTAAATTTTGCTTTTACAGCACACACGCAGATCGGACGATGAGGAAGATGAGGAAATTAGAAGTGATGAGCCACAAACTCTCTTTCAAGCCATACTTCATAACAATATTGCTGCCATGAAGCGTTTGTTGGAGAGCGATGTAGGATGCGTTTCGCATTCGTGATCTCCTGTGCTCTAAAATAAAAAAGACGTCACCAAATTACGGAGATAAATTTGTAGGTGGTTAAAATTATTTATGACAGGAAGAGTTAAGGCAATATCTTAAGGGCAGCAAAACCGAACTTGTTCTGTGCACGCGTAATGTAGGGTTGATACGACTGATAAGTGTAGGATTAGCCATTTTCATTCTCAGGCGGATCCTAACGAAAGCGATGAGAAGTCGTGGTGTCCTCCACTTCATTTGGCAGCGTATAAAGGAGACCAAGACGCATTGAAGATCCTCCTTGAGCATGGTGCCTCGGTTTCTTGCACTGACAAGATCATGAACACCGTGCTTCACTGTGCAGCCACAAAAGACCGCCTGCCATGTGTACGAATACTTCTTAAACATGGAACTCGCCCCGATGTGCGAAACTTGTATGGTCGGACACCTTTAGATAGAGCCGTTCGTTACAACCACATGAATGTAATTCGGTGTCTTATCTTTCATGGTGTGGATGAGGGCTCCAAACTGAATGAAAGAAACCAATCTGCGCTTACTCTTGCTAGTGTCGAGGTATGTATTCTGCATTGGCTTTATGACATTCGCGGAGGCAACGGCTTTACTCGTTGCTGGCACAACTGCGTATAAGAATAATTTTGCACACTGCATACTCTCAAAATGGTAAAAAATGCAGTGGTTTACTGAATAAATATAGCGATACGTCACGACGTATTTATGGGCAGGTTTATTCCTTGTACAAATAGGGAGACTACAAAATGGCATTTTAACGACCACCCGCTCCTCCTCTTCGCGAAGCAGATGCCTGCAAGTTGCACTTGAGCATGCTACCTTAAACGGCCACCTGCTACTGTTGCAACTGTTAATCATGCATGGAGCTGACATCAACTATTCTGATACCTCTATGGATCCACCAATTTTTGCAGCAATTCGAGGCCGCCACCTGTCTGTTCTTCAATACTTTCTGTCAAACGGAGCTAACATCGAGCAGAAGGGCAGTGAGAGCTGGACGCCACTTATGCTGGCCGCCAAGGATGGTGACGTGAAAATAGTTGACCAACATTTGGACGCTGGTAAGTAGTTGTTTTTGCACAGCCATAGTGTTCGCTAAGCCACAAATTTCCTTAATTATTAAAGAGTTTATCCCTATAAATATAACATAGATTTTTCGTATCTTTACAACAATAAAGCAGCGCCATCATTGATTCTAACCACCTGTTTATGCAAACAGCCTTTTAATCATCCCCATCTTTGCTTTATTACCAACAATGTGTTATTTCTAGCTCCCTTGTGCTCAGGAGCGGATGCGAATGCGACGACTGAAGGAAATATGACAGCTTTTCTAATTGCCAATGATCATGGTCACAGAGAAATACGTGAGAAGATCTCAAGTGCTGTAGAACGTGGTAATAACCACAAATTATGTCCTGCTTCTTGGCTGTGCTGTTAAACAGCAAAATCATGGCGAGCGATTTCAGCAAGTGTATCAATGAAGCCCAATTTCATTTGTTATACTTGTTCATCGTTTTGGGACATTGCTGGATAATTGATGCGATAGCAGTAGCGTATTCGCCTATTTATTTTGCTTACGTGTTTTGGAGGCCAGTTACGAAGATGGCAGTCGAATTTGTAAAAGTCGAGAGGCTTCTTCCCTCGATTAAACAAAATCTTGAGCAACAAGTCAGCACCAAATAAATGAATGCAGTCGGGTAAATTTATTTTTGCTAATCATCAGTAGTAATCGCGTAAGGGTATTCACGACAGGCCGAGGAACAATGTAAGGGCAGCCATTGAGCAGATGTCTTCCAAGTTAGCTGATCGAGGTGTGTTTACGAGACGTGGCTTTGGGAGTTCTTCACAAATAAACTTATCAAGCACGTGTTTACGGTTAGGGACAACTGGCTGGAATCAAGCAGCCTCTTGGCATTCGCCTGAAGAAAGTCGAGCTACATTGCTCTGTTGAAATTTGTCCTACATAAATCAGTTTCTTTAAATATTCATGAAAAACAGGCGACAAGCGTCCCCGTTTTTCTTTTGGTCTATTTGCCTGTTTTAAACAGTCTTTTGGCTGCATTACTAGGATCAGGTAGTTATCGTCCCATCAGGTTCGCATAGAGTTGAGCCACAGGGAACTCAGACTCCCATAATTTAACGCGTTTACTAAATTTCTCGCAACAAGCGCCTGCCTTCAATTTTCAGTGAAGAGTCGAGATAAGCTGGTGCAACATTGCTCCAAGTTGGTTTTTGGAATGATGCTGCTAATATCGCGAGAGGAAATAGACTCCGCTGATGAGCGCAAAAAAGCTGAGGCATCCTTTGGCATGGCAGGTTAGAGTAGGGGTCAATTTTATAGTGTTAATCATTATTAAATGATCCTATGTGCGGGAAGGCGCACAGGTGTTGCTAGTGGTCCCATTGGTTACTTAAATATTTAAGGAACAGAGTTATTTGGTAATCTTTAGCTTGGTGAATGCAAGTCTGGGTGCTTACGTTTTGAATTCTAGTCTACCTCAAGGAGAGCTAACGATGTCCTCATTGCTGGCTTTTCGTTCGCCGAACGCTTCTCACCTAAAGAGCACTTTTACTAACGCACGCATCACCTGAGTATCAACGGCGAATTGGGTCCCTACTTTTAGCTTAAGTTGCGGAGCAGCGTGAATCCTATATTCTTTCCACGTCCGCTCCATAGATTGGTGTTATTAGCAATTTCTACCTAATTGACCAGGTTAAATTATCGATATTTTCTAAATACTTCTTAACCTTGAAAATCCTTTAATTTATACAAGAGTCATTATTACAAGCCCATTCAGAATAATGGTTAGGACTCCATTAAAGATCCTTGAGACGATGATTAACAAAGTTTTCATTAAGTGATTTTGTGCGTCCCATCGGTAAGGCAAAGATTGAAATCGCATAATCCGATGACATAGCCCTTTGGAATCCCGCATATAACCCTCCCCCAATCTGCCCTTAAAGAAAGTGCATAATATTCCCGTTGCTTTATGGAAGCAATATGTCACCATTGCTCTGATTGAAAGTCTCTGCAATCAAAATATTCAAACTGAGCAGCTTTGCAGGCCAATCAACAGCCAATAAATCAGCCACGCACTTAAGAATTTGAGCCAATGGTATACTACAAGTGCCAAACCGGATTTCCTGCCTTCCTTTAGTTGAAGCGTACATTCTCAGCACGATCTGTTATGGTGACTCACATTAGTGGGAAGCTTTTTCGACGTTTTGCAGCTCTTAATGGACTCTGATGTCGAAAAAGGAAAACCATTCTTTTGCAGTAGTACAATGAAGAGGCGGGTGTGGGTAGAGCGCACATTATAGGCCAATTCGTTGAAATCGAGTCAACATTTCCAATATTTGCGACAGAAGTTGGGGTGTGTGCCGGTTGTTCGGATCATGCTTTTTGAGTGGGTCATGAACTTATTGGCCAAGTAGGTTTCTCAAGTCACAAATGCGCTCATTTTAAGTCGCGACCCGATCAACTTCTTTCGCGGTTGAGAAGACGGCTTATCGCTGAATTAGGACAAAAAAAATCCATTTGAGACGGTTGAAGACAAAACTAGATAAACTCAAATGCTTGCAGATCCCTTTGCCGGGCTTAAGTTTACACCTCGTCTCTTGAGTTACTCTGCGTAGACAAAAACCTGACCTTCTGCTAAGCCCAGACTAAAGTTGCAACAAGAACGCTATATTTCGACTAAGACGTTGGGTGCTGGCGGCCAGGATTGTATGCGCTACACGGGTTCTGCAGGTCTTGCTTATTACTGTCGCTCTCCCACTTGTTGTCGAATTGGCGGAACAAGTCAGGGTGATGTAGCACCCGTTTGAGGTCGTTGCTTTGGGTTGATTGAGTACAGTACCCTCATCTCTAATAAGTAGGCGGTTAGTCTTGCTGCTGTTTAACATTTCAATTAATTATTGCTTAACAGGGAATTCACATGCTTGAATGGGTTGGCGCGTTGCGGTGCCAGAAAGGCAAGTCTCCAGTAAAACAATTACTGGCAAGAAAGGCATGAATACTGCACTGTTTCACATTTTCCATTCCAGTCAAGTACCAATCGATTTATTACTCAAATTTAAGTTTAAATTCGTTCCTGCATCGTACAGTCTAATTTAAAATGCTTGACAGATTGGGATGATCGGAATGTAATGAGTTTGATTTTGATAAGAAAACTGATGATAACCTGCTTATAGTGGTGTCTAGTTTGGCACAGACCATAGATAATGCACAAACGTGCATTCTTCAACAATCTAATTCCCTTGTGGTCAGCATTGATCCAAATTGAAAATCAGATGCATGGTTTATTTCATAGATGCTTTTAGAAAGGGCATGAAGCAGCGCTGCTGCCTTCTCCATTTTGACCCCAAAATGATAAGAAATAAAACTTGGACTACTGTTTCCTTCTGCAAAAGCTTGCCGTACATGTAGTTTGAAAGCTGGAAATTTCGGTGCACCCTATGTGTAGGAAACCCATCTTGGCAAAGAAACCTGCGTCAGCACAAATATACAACTGCTCTTCACTCTGTAATTTTGATCAAGTATAGACTGATTCTGTGTTTCGTCAGCTAAAGTTTAGCTGTTTGTTTCTTTCCTGAAGGGAAGGGAACCATTATGGTCTACATTGAACAATTTAAATGAGGTTGATGTATAGCATGCTTATTTTTGTAAGGGAAGATGAAAATGCCGAGGTATGTGCGTGTGCTTCTTAATCCTTATTGATCCAGAAATGGTCTATATTGCACTCAACTGCCTGCTTCCCTCTACAGTCGCGTGTAGCTGCTCATGTTCTGATATCTGACATTGTGGATGCGGCTGATGCGCAGGTTGCCTAGTTTGACGTAAAACTCCACAATTGTGTAAATGTATCAAAATAATTATCAAATGATTTAACCATGCATAAAAACAATAAAGCTGGGATGCTAGATAGCTGGTCGGCTACACAGTCAAGGGCCCTTTAAAATCGTCCATCTTTTTGTAATGCTAAACAGTGGCAAATTCCTACCAAAATCATTTAAGTTACGATTATGTTTCCTCCAGATTTCCAGCTTATTGTAATTCCCAGGGTGCAACATTTCTGCACTCCTTAATTCCCTATGGGGCGGAGTATAGCCCGACCACGGGTGTTGTCTCTTCTGTAAGGTGTTTAAACACGTTTAATTAGGTTAAAACGCAAAGCGCATCGCTCCATTAGTGCAACAAATTACAAGCCTGACAGTGTGGGGAGATTCACGTTCTGGCGCAACCGCAAACCTGTTAGGTTGGTTCCGTACCACTTTATTTAGGCAGGCACACTTCGAATTGATTAACTGGTCTGGTTTGGGATCAAAATTTTCATTCACGAAGCCGTCTTACTACTTCACACAACATCTAAATGTTCCGTTCTAAACCGAGCACTTCTGTGAGACCCATGCTGGAAGACATCTGCTATTTAAAGTTCATGGCTATCTATGATATTTATGATGGCGTTGGCGATGACTGTCATCCATATATTCGGCTTTAATTCTCCTGAACAAAGCCGTCATCTAGAAATGACATATTCCTTTACCCATGCAAACTCTACTACATACACCCCAAATAGCTCACTTCCATTAGCCATTTTTGAAATCTAACCCCTTTTGCGCATTCGTTGCCTTTTCCAAGCAGAAGAAACACTAGTAGTGTGCTCTCCTGTACCACTGCGATTCCTCTCCCTTTTACTCGTTTGCACATACCTACTAAGCGCGCTTTTAAGTCACGCCGCCGCCTTCTACCTGTAGAAGTCCTTCCCTCCTTCATTCACTTACGCATTCACTTATTCATTCAGTCATTTTATCCACTTGTCGCCTACATTCTTTCGCTTAAGCCATACTGTTGTTAACGCATAAGCAGTCATTCGTTTAAAAGTTTGATTCTTCTGATGTGATGTTGCTTTATCACAATTTTTGCAGCCCATTCCACTGTCACACATATGTGACTCACACATTTGTTACCATTTTGCCAATTCACCTCTGGAATCTCATCACTAATGAAGCTTTTTGGAATGCACATATACACTCATATATGTACACATTACTGGCTTTTCTACTTCCTTCCATCCAACAGCTCTTTTAGTGCATCCTCGATACTGACAACACTACCGCCTACCAGCCCCTAATGCTGTCCCTGTCATTTTGCATTTTGATGAGCAACAAGCAGTTGTCACACAAGCCTTTGTGTTTTTAGGTTTAGACAAAGCACTTAACTTCATCAAGTCTTATCCCTCATTTCGTCTCCCCATCATATATATGCGACACACAATTTGTCCATGATTTATTTCCCTTCTCCATTTATGCTGCAGGCAGCTTTTATTTTCCTTTTCTTGCTACTGCCAAATTAATATTTGGTGATTTAAAAGTTGCAGACTGGCCCTTAGAATTGACTTGCCTGGGATCTGACATTTGCCACCGATCCACTCTTCGCAGATTTTTCAACGCCCCCTCCACCTGCAAAAGGCTTTGCTGTCGTTAGCTTCCTTCTCGGTATTGCTTGCAATCACTTTATAAACCATAGTGGAGCCAGTGTCGTCTCGACACAGTGCGAGATCCACAGTCCACCCTGTAACAACCACCTATCCGAGAGCACTTGTACAAAAGCCTACATCTTCAATCTCAACACATTTATCTGCTTCGTCACACAATGCAACCGCTGAGCACCGATGCAGATAAGTGACCTCTTCTTCCCTTTTAGCATGCGCGAAGAAAATTGGCGCCAGGGTAATGAAGGCAACCGGCAATGATGAATGCTCTTTTACCTAAGCCGAATATGCAGCCTGTGCCACAACCCTAAGGGCACTACAGAAAACAGCACGCATGTATGCAAAGCCATGCCTGCACATGCCTTGCAGCAAACTCTCTCCTCATTTATAAGGCCATCCTACTGGGTCCTACCCAGCGCACACATCTTATCTTCCTTATAAATCATGGTAATAAGGGCAATACACGGACCATGCAGACTCGAACAGAATAGTTCTCGTGAACTTAGGCGTGCCTTTATCGTGCCATCGCACACGCACACACTTCAATGTATTTTAACACAGACTTCTTTTTCAATGGAATTGACGCCGATTTTGTAAGGCTGCGATCTCACGTAAGCCCCCAAAGCAACGCCATTTATGCTCGTTTTCTGCAGCTTAAGCAAATGCACTCACGGCCAACTCAAATCGACGAGGAATAATGGCGACAGCAAAGGCCCTCTTAAAGAACGTCACTATGCCTTCACAATTAGTAGAGAGTACTCATGCCTGGGCACGGTCGTGTGAGGCCAAGATGTTAAAGCTACGAAATACTTCGGCAATGGGGAAGCACATTTAGTTAGCGGAAAAGGCTACCACACCGACAATGCTGCTTCCCAGAGAGCATTCTCAAACCAAATTTTGAGCAACTACATGCATATAAGCATATATGACGTTTTTGAATTCGTTAAGAATGACGAAATTATATGAAACCACTCTCAATCTGATACTCTGACTTCATGAAGGAATGAAGTCACCAAACCCATGCTACTCCTCTCTACTCCACAGAACAACAACAAAGACGAAGTTGTTGAAGGGAGGAACATAAGACATAATGCCTCATAGCTTAAATAGTGGCACAATCTACAGCCCCATTCTTTCTTGTCAGCATTTCCACCATCAGTAAACATTGGTGGCAGCCTGATGATGACGCTGAAATGCCTCCCACATCCAGGGATTGCGCGCCGTGGAGGCGGTGGATGACTATTTTAACACACAGAAGTACTGCTTTGAGTGAAAATGCTATCGTGTCAAACTAGTACCCATGCTGCTTACTCTTGTTTTAATGGCTGTCTTAAAATCGTCCATGCGGGACAAATCACCCTCGTCGCGCATTGGGCTTGCAATGCCCATAGCCCTACTTGGAGCCAAGTAAGCAATAGACTGTCGTCCTCATGCTTCCAACGCATTAGGCCTCACTCGCCACAACCCTTCACACCTCATCCTCCTTCGATTATCGGGTGACTTCGCATGAAACAGCCAAATAACAGTTTGTACCACACACACTTGATACCGACTCTGTAACACCTATCCCTGACGTTAATCCCGAGGTGTGCGGGTCCTCCCCACCACCATCAACATGCAGATGAGCCAGTTTGAAACGCAATGAGACTGAGTGAGTGCTTTGGTTGTGGCGACAAATTCGCTCCCCGGTCTGCATGCTTTGCGCGTGCAGTGTGACAGTGACCAGGCAGCTGAATTTCAAGTGGTTAAGCGATCGATTGAAACAAGTGCTTGGAGTCACGTCCTCAAGCTAAGTTGTGCGATCATGACCGCCAGTTAGACGTGCTGTGCAGCTCTATTATTTACCCTCTTTGGTTGCATTTCCGACTCTCATTTTTGCCTTTACCTTACCGCCTAGACCACGGTGGACATTGTGGACATGGTGCTGAGGAAAGGCAGGTGCTCGCCTTTACTTACACATCCACTAACACTAATGGCATGCAGGTTGTCGAACAAGCAGGGCAGCGCGTCACAAGGGAGTTCAGAAATATGGTCTTGTTAAAGAATAATAGTAATAATAATAATAAAGGGAAGACTCGACAGGGTTGTCTGACATGAGTACACCATATATCAGTAGATTCTCAGTTTCTTCGCCTTGCCTGAAAGTCGTCCGATGCGGCATCGGAAGCTACGATTGACAGAAATGGACGGGGACACTGCTCCTCAGATACGAGCTATGGCAATACCGGACTTCCAGATGAGTGCGAAGAGCAGAGAGGAGGATGTAGAATAGATAAGGCAAAAAACATTAATGCTGAAGAAAGAGATGGAAGAAGACAAAAGGTCAATTGAAAAAGGATGAGGATGAAGAATTGAAGAATAATGTGAAGAAATAGAAGATGGACGAAGTAATCATTAGCAATTCGTGAGTTGACGATTATCCAAAGAGGACGCATGGCGGGTGCAGACTGCCCTTCACCAACACTATTGGTGGACTTGCGTGGCACCAACGTCAGCTACCTCACCGACACAGGTTTACCGACTTAAACGGACAGTGATGGAGTGGATGCTTGCTTTCCACCACCTCATACTAGGACAAGCTGGTGAGTCTGTCCTTCTAGTTAATGCAACATCTTTGCTATGAGGATAGTATTAGAGACACTGTAATCGTGTATGCACCTACCTGCACAGCCAGCGAATAGCGAAAGTAGGGGAGAAAATAATGACTTTTGTGGGTGATTTTGCCCTCCCATTTCGGGTGAGGATGCTTGTACGCCTGAAGCAGCAGTTTCTGTGCCAACAGAATGGCGGTTGACACGTGGATGCCAGCTACTCCCACTTACGCAGTTGCTCTCTCCATAGTGCTGCTGCGATTAGCCATCACGTCTCTGCGTCATCACGATACCGCATGCTGAATCGCCAACACGAAGAGCTGCTACAAGCTTACGCAAGCAACATACCACAGCCCTTCCTACTGCTGTCTACTTGGCACACATGCGTTTGCACAGAATGGTTAGTTGGGCAGAGGAAGGAAGGATTGTCTTGTCTCCTTCTACGAAACGCCGTTGTCACAAATGAGCTTTAACTAATAGCCATTCCACTCATTCAAACATACACACTGCAGCATTCTCCAATCTTTTCTTACTCCACTTCGAGGAAGACGAAAGATAGGAGGCATATTGGTGGGGCAAAGGACACTTATGTGTGCATTTTGCGTGCCGACTAATAACCACTCACTCGGTGGCGAGCGTACAATGACGAGGCGAGCAGCTGACCGACTCCATTGCCAACACTCTATGTTTAACTCTATTAGGCTGCCATATCTGCAGTCGCCCCTTCCTCCTCCATTATGCTAAAAGTCCATTCTATCACGCCTGTTCGTACCTAGTAGTAGTAGCAGTAGAAGAGGGCACTGAAATAAATGCGATTAACAGAGGAGAAGGAGAGGTAGGAGGTGAGGGGGGAAAAGGAGATAAGTGCTGAACTTAACTTTTCCAAGTACTAGTAACCTTGTTCACCTCACGCTAAGGAGAGAACATCCATCCTATCTCTCTACCTCTTTCTCTCCTCTCCTTCATTTCAACTATCAATGAGAGTCGACAATGCTGCCTTTTCCATCACCACCACCGTCGTTCGCAGCAGGTGCTTTCTTTGCTCTCTCTTCTTTTCTTTTTCTTTGGGTAGCTTTTCGCCAGCCACCACCTCATGCTTCGTGTTCACATCTCCTCGTTCTGCTGTATCCCATTTGCCTTCATCTGCACTTCCAGTTATTGCATAGACGACTGCTGCTGCGTTGACTCATTCCGTTTCTTCAACCACTATCGCACTTCTAGGCAAAATGATGACCAGAGTGTTTTCGGCCCCCTCCCTCCTCCACCGTATAAATATCGGTCTCAACAGCTAATTATATGATTAGCAGGATGTAAGTACTAATTCGTGGTAAGGTATTGTAGAAGGCAAGGCCATTGAGGAGTCGTGAGCAGGTGCCGACGCGCAAGCGAAAATGTTGAGTCCATGCTGTGGTGTTTCTCCCGCTTGGATGCATTGCCCTCCTAATTTGAATGAAAATGCCCACACGCTTACAGCAGCAGTCTCCGAGCCAACAGGCTGACGATTGAGATGCTGACGTCAGCTGCTCCTACTTAAGCAGTTGTTCCGTGGTGGTGCCGCTAATAGCCACCACTTCTCTGCCCTCGCGCAGTGTGGCATGCTGAAACGCCAACTCAAGGGTGTACTACAGATTTGCTTAATCAGCATACCATAGCCCTCTCTCCTATCCGCCCACTTGGCACATATGCCCTTGCACAAAGTGGTTAGGAGGGGCGATAGGGACCAACGATCATCTTTTATTTCTTCTACCAAATGCCATCCTCTTCATACTTACACTCACACACTACTTTTTGATTCATTTTCAAGGATAAAAGGTAGTAGCAGCAGCATGTCACTTCTTTAGCAACTCATATTTAACAAATCTAACAGTGGGGACCTTACTCACCCTCTTTTTTCACTTGCACCTCTCATCATCTGTGCCATCAGCAATGATTAACTGCGACCTTTCCAAAGCAAAAGCATATTCATACATGTAGAAGCAAAATATGCTGCAGTTGTCACAGATGAGCTTGATTCCACAGTGTTTCAGTTATAGCATCAGATCTGGGCAGAGTTGCAGGACCTCCGCCTGAATGCAGGACCCGACTTCAAGGCAGGTTTAAATACTGTCGATCGGCATGGCTGCATTTAGTTTCGCATCGATTCTTCTGATTAGGAGTCATTGAACACCGTCATGCGCCTATCAGCACGCAGTAGTGACCACTCCTACCCACTTGACGGCTGCTATGTTTCGACCTAAAATGTATGATGGCTTGTATAACGAACAGACCTAGGAGGATTCGTACATGTGAACATTTCGAAAATTCAGCTACCGAGCACAAGCATGGAAGGGATGGCGTCCTGCTGTGCAGACTCACTTCCTCCATTCGCATGCTGATCTGCAGTCCACTCCTTTAGCTCAATTCACAATGAGTTTTACCAAGAGCAGCCCATAAAGGCACTAAGAGAGCAGGTAATTCGGAATTCGGGAGGAAGGTGTGATCAGATTTTTCACGGCAGGGAAAAGCTTAGTGCCCCATATGGTGTATGTGTTTGTGTGTAAGTGGCTTTCACGCGTATATCCACGGAAATTGTAGGAAACGAGCTGTCAGTTGGGTTGAAAGCTTATGCTTAGTCTTTTCAGTGCGATTTGCATATGCTGGCCTTATGGGTCGTTGCTTTATTTCCTGTATCACCAAGTAGTTTACGTCCCTGGTTTAAAGTGAAATAAGGATTAGCAACCTTACAATTTTTGTCTGTATTTGCCTACCGCACTACAAATTAGTTGGTTTCAATGGGCTAGGAAAGGTCGCAATCAAATTAGTGCTAATCAGGTGGCTTAGTGAAGAATAACCTCTTCCCAAATTGGCCTTAATAAATGAGTTAAGCCCCATTTCTAAAAGGAATAATTGCTGGAAATTTGGAAGAGTATCTGGAACATGGTGAAATCAAACAAGCAAGTGGATCGCGTGACAAAACTCTCCAGTAATTTTTACATTAATCCTCTTGCTTTTTAGCGATCGAAACCGCCTGCACTTGTATCAAGACTCTTGAACTAAAAGAGCTGCTTTGCTATGTTCATACACAATTTTTGAGAAAGGATACAAATAGTGCGTGTAATGACCTTAGAAAAACATAATCTTTTCATTTATTGTGGCTTTTGGTCTGCAAATATGCGGCTTTGCACGTAACACAGATGCATTTCCAACTCATATTTGCTAAAGTTCTGTTAAGTAGCTTGCGTCTTGCATTCTTAGTGTTACTGCTTGCTTTACAACCAATGCATAGCCTTGACTTTATGCAACCCTTACCCTGGTTTTGCATATTCGGAAAAACAGATGCCCCACTTTTCACCATGCATACGAATTACATGGGCTTCGTCAAAACTCTTTATAAGAGTTGCTTAAAGTAGTGCTTCATTTTAAATGAACTTACGACAATGCATGATTTGCGAATGAAGCGCACATATGGGAACAGGACACTCCTTAGAAAATTCATATATCCTATCCGGAAATGCTACTAGTGCATGGGATTTCCCGCAAGAGGGCTGCACATCACGTCATTCCCTCGCTTTGTAAGCAGTTTCAGCACATCCGCTGCTTAACTGACGTAAATTAAAACTCATATTCTCAGTAAGCGGACTCGTTTCTAAGCTGGATGACTTTAGGCACAATAGTTACTTACAAAAGGCTACGTACCCAGGATCTTACGCAAAACTGATCGGTTGTAGACAGGATAAAGGCGACGACTAAACTGGTACAGGCACGCTGTTGACGAATGAGAAGAATGGTGTCAGTCTACTCCAATAGGCAATTTTCAACACTCAAAAATGAGATGGTTTTACCACAAACAGCTCCTCCGAAATTGACGTTAGCGTATGTTGTTCATCATTTGCGCAAAACGATTTCTGATGCCTTTTGATCAAAGAATAGAAGACAGTGACAGCTGATGAAGGTAAGAGGTGAGCAACTCAAATCTGCAGGATGTTTTACAAGGACCGAGTTCGAGTCAACAAGCCTGCCTCTCCCAGCTGAAAATGGACCTACTTTCTTGCTACAGAAAACCTCTGAGTAAAACACACATTCGCATACAATTTACAGGAAAATGTGAGGAGAATTATGGAGCGAAGGAGTGGAAAAGAGATTTGAAAATTAATCACTTGCAAGGCGTAGTTAAATCATGGATAGGAAAGGTTTTTCAACATCGAGTTGACCCCAAGTGCGTGCTTGCGTAGTCGAAGCTCATATCAGGGTTCACCCAAGAATGACCTTAATGCAGACGTTAAAGCATCCCTGTTGCGACCATTTCCGGTTGGATCGCGGCCACGCGTGTTGTCGCGTTGGAAGCAGTATCCCAAGTTCATTTCCAATGTTTCTGTCAGAATCATTGCAAATGATCTCATCCATGCCATACTTACTTTTAAATGCTGCCAAGGTGTACTGCTAAGCAACAAAAGTCAGGGTGGGTCTCATCCAAGATTGAGTTCGTTTTCCTTTTGACAAGATGACAATTTTAGTGTTTTTCCTGAAGTCGAGGGTAAATACGGTGCTAAAACAGGTAAACTGTTGCTCGAGTACATAAGCTCCGGGGCTACAAGCATAACGCGCAGTTCAGTGCTGCTCAGCTAAAGCACAAAATGAGGAGTCATTGATGCCTACATGGGCAAGACAAAGAGTTGGGTATCGAAGGCGAAACGTACAAACGGGTCGCACCAAACATGTCGACCCATCCCCTACGCACTCTACTCGCTATCCCGCCTTCTTCAAGGGTGCTCGGACGGCCCTCATTAGACGCCACACGTGCAAATTCACGAATTTTCATGTGTTTCAAGTTACAACCAACAAAGCCGCTTAACCTTGCCTTAATGACATTTTATGGCGACAAATGTAGACGGTGAAAATACTTAAACCAGAATACAGACTACGGCAACGGCCGTCATTTATGTGATCCAACTTCCAAATAGAGGATAAAAGATGAGTTAAGGCACATGAGCTGGTCCTAGCAGCCTACCTATCACGTTTACTGTAGCAAAAAACCCATTGAACGAGAAGGAATAGCAATGTGATGCAAGCAGCTTTTTGAAGTGTACGTTCAGACAATTCCTTCATTAATCCCCTTTGGAATTGTCGAGGCTGCCATTATCCGTACATACACGGGTAGACCTGTAACTCCTACATGAAATGCTGCAGAGTGTATCTGCTCTGAGAGAATCGTCTCCTGGTGCATGGAACTTCCAAGAACGAGATGGAGGGAGTCAATATACATCCCTAGACAAGGTGGCAGAAGTTTGCTCGAAGATCAATGCCACGTTAACTCGTGAATTGATAAAATTGTCCATTTTGCCGATAGTAGAACATCTTAAAACTTGTGTTCGCAACGAGAGATACTGACGTGGGCAGCATTAGAGCGCATCGCGATGCTGCCGGAAAACAAATGGCTGAATGGCTTGAGAGAAGAAAGTATTGAGCGATTTCCAAATGGCCAAAAGCAGGCGTTGATAGGTGTGGCACGAAGAAAGGAACAAAAGCATTCGAAGAGTGATTTGGTTGAAATAACTTAAAAAGTTAAGTCGAATTCTGGACATTTGTGAAGGGACATTCAGAATTGTTTCTTGTAGGTGAGCACAGTGAATGAGCGAATAGCCTAGAGGGCGTGAGTCAAAGATAAGCAGCCCCGGTCGATAACTGTATGAATAATGAAAGCACACGAAAATGGGGAAGGGACGAAGGGCCTGGAGACAAATAAACTAGACCTAATTGGATGTTTGGATGGATGTGTGATTAAGGGATGAATA
>JADWOT020000856.1:0-14061 GCA_036345935.2 Taenia hydatigena
GGCCTCGAATTGCTGCAAAAATTGGTGGATCCATAGAGGTATCAGAATAGTTGATGTCAGCTCCATGCATGATTAACAGTTGCAACAGTAGCAGGTGGCCGTTTAAGGTAGCATGCTCAAGTGCAACTTGCAGGCATCTGCTTCGCGAAGAGGAGGAGCGGGTGGTCGTTAAAATGCCATTTTGTAGTCTCCCTATTTGTACAAGGAATAAACCTGCCCATAAATACGTCGTGACGTATCGCTATATTTATTCAGTAAACCACTGCATTTTTTACCATTTTGAGAGTATGCAGTGTGCAAAATTATTCTTATACGCAGTTGTGCCAGCAACGAGTAAAGCCGTTGCCTCCGCGAATGTCATAAAGCCAATGCAGAATACATACCTCGACACTAGCAAGAGTAAGCGCAGATTGGTTTCTTTCATTCAGTTTGGAGCCCTCATCCACACCATGAAAGATAAGACACCGAATTACATTCATGTGGTTGTAACGAACGGCTCTATCTAAAGGTGTCCGACCATACAAGTTTCGCACATCGGGGCGAGTTCCATGTTTAAGAAGTATTCGTACACATGGCAGGCGGTCTTTTGTGGCTGCACAGTGAAGCACGGTGTTCATGATCTTGTCAGTGCAAGAAACCGAGGCACCATGCTCAAGGAGGATCTTCAATGCGTCTTGGTCTCCTTTATACGCTGCCAAATGAAGTGGAGGACACCACGACTTCTCATCGCTTTCGTTAGGATCCGCCTGAGAATGAAAATGGCTAATCCTACACTTATCAGTCGTATCAACCCTACATTACGCGTGCACAGAACAAGTTCGGTTTTGCTGCCCTTAAGATATTGCCTTAACTCTTCCTGTCATAAATAATTTTAACCACCTACAAATTTATCTCCGTAATTTGGTGACGTCTTTTTTATTTTAGAGCACAGGAGATCACGAATGCGAAACGCATCCTACATCGCTCTCCAACAAACGCTTCATGGCAGCAATATTGTTATGAAGTATGGCTTGAAAGAGAGTTTGTGGCTCATCACTTCTAATTTCCTCATCTTCCTCATCGTCCGATCTGCGTGTGTGCTGTAAAAGCAAAATTTAATTTGATTAAAATAATATGCTCATTATTTTGCTTCGATATTATTAGTTCACTTATCGGCAACATAAAGGAGGGTTGATTGAATTCTAAGTCAAGTTATTTTGCCTCTAAATGCGTGAAATTCTGGGGCATCATATCATAGAGTAACTACGAAAAAAGATTAGATGCAAAGAAAATAACGATGTCACGTGCCACAATACTAGCAGGAACCAGTGTAGATCCAATTTCATCAATTGATTGAACTTCCTCATTGGCTTCGTGCGAAAGCAAGTATTGCACAACATCAGAGTGACCATGTGTACGGGCTTCCATTAGCGGCGTTTGGTGGCTAATATTTTTCATATTGGCTGTGCTGTTGGATTCACACAGCAGAGCGACGGCAGCTATTATGCCTTTCCTTGCCGCCCAGTGGAGGGGCGTGTTGCCAAGGTAATCATACAGGTAAGTGTGAGCCCCATTATCGAGGAGGAGCTGCATCATCTCTATGTTACCCATCGATGTAGCTTCTGTGAGTGGAGTCGTCATGTAATCTTCTGTATGCACATTAGGATCAGCCTAGAAAATGTGAAGTAGCGTTGGATCAGATGCGTGGACTGGTTTACCCATGTTGAACAGGCGATGTTACCTTACGAATGATAACAGATTCGAGCGTTATAGCTGATAATACTATTGCCTGGCAACAGGCACTATGCTTGGCTAGCTGCGCAAGTGTTATGCACGGATTAATAAAATGGAAAGTGTGAGCCTTGTTAGTCATTTCGTGTCAAATCAGGAATGATAGGGTTAATCGATGGCGAAGAGTTAAAGACGACGCACGCCGTTTTCCAGTAGCTGCCTTGCGACCGAGAGCAGATTATTTTCCACTGCTTGAGACAAGGTAACTGAAGTGATGCCACCATCTATAGGGCCGGTATCCATTCGTCTATCCTTTAAAGTGGAAAAGCAGTGAAGAAAACCCCTGTAAAAATTTCTGCTAAATATAACCGTACCAAGTTGAAATCACGATAGTAGACAATTAAACCGTTTCATTAAAAAGACAATGTCGCAGCGAAAATAAAAGCGACCTATACATAGAAATGAAGATTTATATGAACCCTGGAGCCACTTATACTGAAATGCTCTCATGAATAAACTGATCAAAATTCAAAACATTTGACATCCGTTTGCCGCAATGACCTCTAAAGTGCTAAAATAAAACAAGCTGAAGTATGTTTTTGTCGGCACAGACATTTTGAATTGTGGAGACAACGGTAATTTTGTTATTACAGCAATCGTTTTTGATTAAGCGTGCGGAATTTTAATCCATTAATTGTCTGTGAGCTTTTCCAGCAATCAGACTCGATTTATTGAGCATTTATAACAGCGATGGCGTATTCTTGCCAAATAGCAGTGCATATATTGGCCGATCCATGCTAACTTTTGAAATGTTATCAGAAAAACATGATTGTCCCTGTGCTGAAAGTCACTAATTATCCGTGCCTGAGCAAAATTCGGAACTTCAAATGTTAAGTAGCACCATGTGTTGCGGTACAGGTCTCTGGATCACATTCGAATTAACACAGCACTTACAATAAGGCTTCTTGATCCGATAATTTTGGTCAGTTTTTGTCAATAATTGCCCATTGAAAGAAACCTGGATGGACCTATGTAACAAGGCACTATTAGGCAGAATATACCGATCTAGATGCAAATCAAACCACTGAATAAATGCTTATAATAGAAAATGTAAGCAACGCGATTAGCTCGCTGTTTGTTTTTCCTGTGATTCGAAGTCTAGCATCATGCGTAATTACGACTTCTACCTTAAAGACTGTGCGATAATGAAACCGGTTGTGCCACTCTAGACACAAATTGGAGGAAGTCGCTTGCAGCCGCCAAGTGCTTGTCTCATTTCCTATAAATTAAGCAAGAGACCTATGGTTTTCGTAAAATGCCGGATAATGACTAAGAAAACAAACTTAGGTATCCATGAAGCGAAATGTGTTTTAACGATGACGGTTGCAGACTTAATTGCGATTCATCGTATAATTAACGAGCCTGCACAAAACGTTCTCCAATGGTTGCACAAAAGGAAAATAACATTCCACCTTTGTGATCGCTTTCTGAATGTATCGCGTAGTCAAGCTAAGGCAGGATCGTATACCTCTGACTGTATTCAATGAAATGCCTTGAAGTAAATGTTAACACCACGAAAGTGTAGCTTAGTTTTGCTATGGATAATAGCTGCAGAGAATGTTCAAAGTATATCTGTCAGGGACTCAAATATAATACAATTACCATGATTTAGGAAAACGGCAAATAAAATTGACTAAAGCATCTTCTGTTTGCTAAGTATCCTGCCTCGTTGCCTCCTCAATGTCTGGCTGATATAACCATTTCTCAAAAAAACATTCCGTTGGGAATTGTGCGATCTAATCCTATGTAAACGCGACGAAATTGGTAGGATTACGCGCACATTTCGAAGACATTTTGCAATAATACATGAGATGGATTTGGCATCATAAAAACCCCTCGCTTGACCCACTTTTGAACCGATGGCATTCCTTCCCTTATTTGGAATACATGCGCCTACTAAACTTTCCAGTGCGAACCAAATAAATTCATGCACTCTTGTTATAAACACCGGGCTCGAAGTGTACCTTATTCTCCTTCTCGCATTTATGCTGAGGATTAAAGAACAAGTGGCATCGCATCTTGGCGCTATGTGCAATGAATTGCGTGAAGTTCAAGGCAACCAAGACTTAACAGACAAAATCTATACAAGTGTCTGTTTTGAGGTTTTGCAATTGAACTTTCAATTCAGGATTTCGTATGCATTGACAGAGACTTAATGGGTCTCGTAAAAGCCTACTTTCGTCATAGCAATAAATGCCTGCATATCTTTACGAGCTGAGGCATGGCTCCCAGCTTTTGCCCAGGAATGGGACGAAATTAAGCCTCAGTGGTGTAAAATGAGTCAGTCAACACTTTGTCCTCATTTAATTTCTTTACGCGGAATTTCACTAAATTTCTGTGATTGCTTATATTTGGTACAAGGTAGTTGATAAGGCTTAAATCTCTTATTTGGAAAATGCGAACCGTAATTGGCCTTGTGGAATGCTTGAAACACACAAATGAGACCAGACCTTGTCGGCAACCCGCATGCCATCAGAAATATTTCTATAACTTCGTGATCGTCACAACACAGAGCGCACTTTGAATGAAAAGTGTTTAATACCAGATCAAGGTCAGGCCTGAGGTGTCGTTCGACTCACCCATTATTTATCCCAACATCGATCCGTCAGATGGTTCCATACGTCTAAGCTTTCTTGACCACTGGCATAGGTGAGCAAATCCACGTGCATTAAAATTCATGTAAACAATGTTTGAAAGTGATGATTAGCGCATTTCGCAAAAAAAAGCCAAAGATTTCATGAGGCAAACACTGGAAACGGAACATTTCATTATTTCAGTGTGTGAAGTTTGACTCCAGGCAGCAGTTGAAGGGTATGAAAGTTTAGTTACAGTCAAAATTTATGGGCTGAAAGAAGGGAATCGATTGTGTGTATTGTAGTTTACTTGTCCGTTTGGCTTGCCTGACACACAGCTGTTACAGCTTGCTAGAGTTGGTGAAGGCGGTGCTCTATCTCACTGATCACCTCACTTTCGATTCAGCAAACAACTTTTTGAAGTACTCGATGATCCTGCATGGCTATTCACAATGACGACGTGTGTGCTAGCTGGTCATCCAGTCAGGGTTCGTCGCCTCCTACCAAATATCGCGTGGTTCGAGTGGGCTCGCGATAACGACAGTCCGCCCACCGAAGAGGAGAGGCCGGAGAGGGTGCAGAATGCGACGGAAATAAGGAAGGATTTTGATCAGAAAGGTGGTGATGCTATTGATGCTCCTGCTAGTACTGCCAACCGAGAAGACTAGGTTAGTCAAGCAACTCACAGAGCAAAGGACATTCGTTGAATGGTCAGTGGAAGTTGATACTATTATTATGTTATTGCCTTAGGATTTTACGCTCTCCGATACCACATCTGATGCCGTTTCATCATTCGCAAAAATACGCCATTCGCTTGAATCCGAACGCGAAAACTTTTCTGGTCCTTATATAACATTCTACTTATCACTCAACTTGGAATCACAGGGCGTTGTTATCTGGCACTCATTGCTATGACCAGAACGCAGATGTTTGTACCACGCACTACTTTATGGAATTCCTGGGAACTGACAATCATCGTGATGAACTAAGTGATCATTATAACACTCTCTTCTTCGAAAATGTCTTGCGTGAAGATCAGTCTCACCTAGAGTCGAGACAAACGTCCAGCAAATGTCTATGCTATGCATTTATTGAGTGTTCGGCAAGTTTACAACAATGGCGCACGAGCCATCGTTGACTGCAGACTTTTGTCCTTGGTCAGCGCTGAATGACAAAGGCGCGGGGCCTCTACTCGACAGCCTTTTCTCGAAGATATTTGACACAAAATGTGCTCTACATGTCCTCTGGATAAGGACGGTGACGGCGATAGTGGAAGTAAATGCAGTAATTGGCTATCCGACTCCTGCTCTTTGGTTCACGAAGGCGCTGGCACAGTGCAGAAATCTTCACTAAAATCGGATGCTCAAGGTGAAATCGCCAGGCTGGTTTACAGCTTGTCTTTATATAGTGAAGCCTCATCCAGCAACGAATATGATGACACTGTCAGCGAGCCTGATAAAGCAAGTAAAGAGCTGCCTCAATTCGCTTTATCGCGAACTTACAAGGACGTTCGTATGCTTCATCCACCAATAACGGCTTGCGCGGAATACAGACGAGAATGCGACGGGATGAGAAGGTCAATTAACGTGGGCCTAGATTCGGATTGGAGGCGGTTTGTTCGTGGAACTCGATGGTCCATACGATTCGCTCCGCAACAAAATACGGACCTTTCGATGACAGGTATCCTAATCCCCCCATGGCGAGCCAGCTCGGGTCATGGCTCGATCCCATGGTAAGTCAACTGACCACAGTAATTCTTTTAGGGCGAGTATGTTAATGTTGAGTTTATTAAGCAACGTGTGCCTTCCTAAATTGCACAAAATAGATTGCATTCTCGGTGCTATTTAAAGATGTTTAGGCAAAATTGGTTAATATTAATTTCACTATTGGATGCAGTTCGTTGCTTGGTTTAAATGCATGTGGTGTAAGGGTGGGAGTGCAAGCCAAGAATGCATGCACAGCAGACAGTTTCTAATTATATATGGGAAAAGGGGTTATCTCCGCTGTCGCCTTTGCTCAATCTGATGCCCCACAGCGCATTACCAAGACCTCAGCTTAGTAGTGTTCCCTGGATGACGCCGCTCGACGCTCTCTCGCTCTTCGACCACGTGCCCATCCCTGTCATGGAAGAACGTTTGAAGAGGGTGCCTATCCTCCCCTTACCCGTCTGCGCTTTCTTGTCGTTATGGGTCTGGTCACCAACTGGATAGCGTAGATTTCAAGCATGGAGTGCTATGCGACACTTGGTGTGTCACGATTTCATCCTTCGCTCATCAGTAGCCCTGTGGCTGCATGCGTGCTGTAGCCCTTGAGCTCGGGCTGCGGTCAGGCTCCTCCCATGGACCTCTGGCCCTTGTGGCTGCCTCGTCGCCCCCATGTCCCTTCACTCAGACTCTCCCAACTTTGATTCCCCTTCCTGCACCGCAGGCAACACCACCTCCAACATGTGTTTCCTTTCTCAGTTCTCGACGAGCTTTAGAGTCACATCCCATTTGGCTATATTGTACCCTATACACTAAGCTCTTGTTAGAAATAATCTATTAATTTCGTGTTAGTGACATTTAAATTGATGTTTCCTTATGGAATGGACTGCACATCATGCATTGTTTTTTCGTAACGAATTTTGTTGCATTAAGCAGAAACTACGGAACACATGATCCTCGATTCGCGTTTCTATTAGGGAGTGCCTCACATTGCATTCACCTCGCTCGAAGGACTTGTGCAATTGCACGACGCGACTGGTGTTGACATCGCCAAATCAGTTTGTGGTACATACTAACTTCATTTTTGCTGGCCAAATGGCATTCACTGTCAGCTATTATGTGTGGTCTCACCAAATCTATGCGGTTTTGATGTAAATATGCAACAGCAATAAATTTTCTCGCCAAGAATGGGCCGCAAAACAGACTTTGCATTGGAAACGAAGCATGTCATCGGCAAAGTGATTTATCATGAAAGCTAATACATTGCCCCCAATTGTCATACTTTAATTACAAAGGGATTTTCTCCTGACATTTAATGATTTGCTCCGGTTATGTATCTTAACAACCAGTCATAGTTGAGGCAAAGAGCTGTTTGATTGCCCAATGTTGCTGCTCCAGTTTTTACACTTTTGGCCATTTAAATCTGCAAATGCACATTAGCGCGACATGACAAGGTTCGAAGTAGGGTTAAAATAAGGGTGAAGGCAAACATCTTGAATGTCTAGTAAAATGTTGCACTTTCCATAATATTGCTAGCGAAAGGGGTAGAAGAGTCGGACCGCATCTGCAGTTACATTAAGTTGGTCTGTTTGAAGTTTAGCAATGTTTTGTAAATGCCACTTTGACTGAATGGCACAGTTTCCGCGTGATACTAGCTGAAGCGGAGTAATAGTCGTGTCTATCCTGTCAAGGACTCGTTCACCGCTGTTGCTTTAAAGCGTAATAGAGGCATTGTTCAGCACGCGTGTTGTGGAGAGCTCTTTTCACGCATTTTGAACTCAATGTGCTCTCGTGTCGCACAAAGGCGGAATTCTCCCTCCCCTTCAAAACTAGTTAATGTAGTACGTTCGCTTCATTCCGTCGACAGCGACAGTCTAGACAAGTGCATTTTACACCATTGAGCAGTCACTTTGGCTGGTTAGCACATTTCCTACTTTGCAAACTTGACCGTTTTAGAGGAAAGTCTTGTGCAGGAGCACTTCCACTGGCATCCTGCGAGTTCTAACTCCATTCGCCTAAGTTTGAATTTGACAGATCTGGATGAAGCTGACGATGTGAAAATCACACTTCGAGCGGAGTCGACTTCTGAGACCGACTCCAGAAGGTCAGCATCTGCACCCGCCAGCGCAAGAGAAGTCACTCTTGACGGACTGACGCCCAACACGACATACACAGTGACTGTAGCGGCAGTGCATGATGAACCCCCATTCATGGAATTCAACAAAACGATTCAAACACTCAGGACTGGTAAGTCAGTGTGTTTGGTTATGCAGACCGAGACCACATTGGGTAATAGCATTTGTCAGCAGAGGCATCGACTGCCTTTCAACACGAGAGTATTGCTTGAGCTTACCACTGAGTGCCAATCATTGACGCCTATTTCGTAGCCCTTTACCTTCATATGGAAGTTGTTTGTCTTGAACTTCTTAACAGACTATTGGTCAAATGCTTTTGTGCATGCAGAGCAGAGACATTTGGCAGAAATAATCTTACCGCTGTCTTCTGTGGGTTCTTTAAGCAAAGAGAAGGCAGCCAATGCGATGAGACAGACGTGAGGCGCCGTCTTTACTGCACATATACGTTGCATTCACAAATCAATGCGCATTTATAAGATCGGTCTGCGCTTATTTCAACCCAGCATCTATACTGGCCTTGACGCGCAAGACGACTTCTCCGTTCACACCATGAAAGCTATCATGTGTGAACGTGTGGGAGCACTGAGTTGCTAGGAGCCGAAATATGGGCCACGTGCAAAGTGGATTCGTGTAAGACTCTGGGTAGACTTCCGTGTCACTATACACTCGTCTGTTGCGTGTGAGGCGTAATTTAAAAGCCGCGTTAGCCTTATAACATCCTCGACTTACTCAAGTACTGGGGGACTAGTGTGAATGCAATTGCGAATCCCCACTATGTCTGGCCATGCTTTCCTATGATTAACAGATGTGTCATGTTTGAGTTTGAGGGGGACAATTAGTGACTCGTGTACGGGATGCCAAGCTTATTACTAGTCACATGCGTGCTGTGAACTATGCAGTGCTTGCTTCCTGTCCAAGAGGAATGTAGCCACAATCGTGGCCTAGCGTAACTGTCTTTGGAAGTGAGTAGATGTATCCGATTTTGAGAAGTCAGCTAATGCCACATAAAAATAAGTGACTTAAAACGGGGGAATCCATGTTCGCCAATGGATAAAATGCGAATGCAGCAAATAAAGGAGGCAGAACGCTCTAGAAGGCAGTAGGGCTAGTCCACTGACAGAAGAGGTGGAGAAAGGGCTTGAACTTGATTCAAGTGCATCAGCTTTGGATTTTGTGAGAAAGCGATTAGCTTGGTTTGGGCTTAATTTCAACTGATGCCCCTTCGCTGGCATTCTGGCCAGTTCGTGGCGCCTTCTTCAGCAGCAGCGTGAATACGCAGGACCTAATATCCTTATATTCGTGCGTAGTCAAAAGTGGGTGATATGCGTAGGCATGCGCAGCTATAACGAAAAGATTGGAGCTACTGGTGTGGCTATGGGACCCCCACCCGTCGAAGACGCATTGGCTGCTTAAGTTACTCCTAACCAAGACCGCAGGTTATACGATTAGCAAATACATTGCAGTTCCTCATTTGATATACCTTTACTACTTACATTTGGGCCTTTCTCTTGACTAAGTCAAGAGTGCAGGAATTGCAACACCGCAGCACACTGCGGATTTTCAGCAGTCTCAGCGCAGATCCGCCAGTGATCGCAAATCGTTAAATAGCCCGCACGAGCGGTACAGTTTTGGCCAGGAAAGGAGTAGTAGCAAATATCCTTGCATAACATTTGGGCAGAGTCCATCTAGATGCTAAGGCATCAAGACGACTCAGGGGTCAGATACCACTTCTACCTGAGAAGATTTCAGAGCAATAACCAAGTTAAATTTCAGCGAAATTGTTTTTAGGCAATTCCTTTAACCGTCATCGACACAATGCACAGCTTATCAGATAGGAATCCAACCGTCATCGCATGCCGCAGCATCTATCCTAGCGCCGGAGAATATACCAAATCCGATGTCCTTGAAACTGAAAAAAAAAACAAATAACGTATTTGGATTCAGAAATTCGTTGATTTCTATAAGAATTAGGCAAACTCAAATCCTTTATAAGATTTTCCACCATTAAAATTAGCATAGTTGTCTGCATTTTGAAGCTTAAAGTATTTTTTGTAAGAGAACATATATTTAGTTTTAGTTCGCCTGAGACCTACCTTTAAATTATGCCATTTTTAGCATAAATGCGATATCTTTGCTTACTCTTTTACGGTTCAGCACCTTGATACCCACCGCTTAAATTGAGATCTAATGTAGAGCTCTACTGCGTGGAACAGTCACTGAATCAACCTGGATTCAGCTTTTACTGATAAGACTTGCAGTATTGCCAAATGTACCAGGAACTTGCTTCTTTAATGCACCTTACATACGTATGTGCAACTAAAATGGTTAGAATTCTTTTTGGATAATGCCACAGAATGGCTCATATCTGTGGTAAAGAAAAAAGCAAGTTGCTAACTCTTGGGCCCATCCGGAAATTTTGGTATCTTTGTCGCTAATTAAATGACAAAGGCGAAATAAGTTTGACTAAACAACACCTATTATTACTATTATTATTATTGTTGTTTCAGAATTTACGGCGGCAAAGGAGAATGAGATTGGTGGGATCCCGATTTCGAACTACTTTTATTGGAACCTCGAGGGCGATCATGCACCTCGAGGTGCATGACTGGCGCATTTGTACCCCGCACAGTACATTGCGTACTATGATACTTGCCAAAAATGGGACTTCTATCCATCTTTGTCTGCTTCTGACCAAAAGGCGTTGATACAAAGGAGTGACAATGAAGCCTCAACATCAAATGCTTCCTATATTTCAGCCTCAAATGCTCTCCACAGATCTGCACAAGTGGTTTAGTGCTTGAGTTTTAGTTTGCTTGGGATACGCATTTCCAATCATGCCGATTTCGACATGGATGCAACAGCTCTGCTTACTATTTCCCGGCTTAACACTTTAACGCGCACTCTTCAAATGAAAAATTGGTATAGGGTCCGGCAGGAGGCAACAATCACGAGGTCGAATCGCATGAGACTTTATCAATGAAAATTGACATAAATAAACAAATAAAACAATCTTGTTGAACATGCAAGAAGTTTATTTCTAAATGAGCCTCGTGCAAATACGTGCAAATAGAAGTGTTAAACTCTTTTTTGAATGATGGTATATTATAGCACTCCCCTTATTAAACTTCACTTCTTTTAAGCATATACATTCTGAGGGTCTTCTGGCTACTACTGTTTCTGTCAGGATGCTAGTTGTGATATTTCTACATCTTCTTGGTTGATTGAAACGCCTTCAATCGCCTCTTATTTAGAATTGATGGTGACGAAAGCAAACAAGGTAGAAGGGGTCCCGATTTCTCACTACTTCAATTGGAGTGACTTAAGTGCTCAAACGTATCGCCTAAGTTGGGACACCCACAACCTGGCTAAACTCGACATCAGCCGAATCGTTCTAAGTGCAGTAGCAGATGATTTGTCTGGTGACCCATATCTGCTAACCGCTGATTACTCCCAAGGAACAGGCACTCTTGGTGGGTTGCAGTCAAACAAACCTTACAAGGTTCGTCTCGAAGCATTCAAAGATCAACTCAGCGTTTGGCTTTACCACGGTATAATAACAACACTACGCACAGGTAAGCCATTGCCTGTGATTGTGATTCCAATATTCTTACATGCCTGATGGTGGGTCGAGTTTAATGCTCCATACCGTCTGCATTGTGGTAGACAAATATGAACGCGTCGATGCGATCATCCACTTTTGCCTATTTCAACAAGAAGACGTATGCGAGGCAGATCGTTGTGCAGCTTTGCGCCTTATGCTTGACCTTATCTGTGTTACGATGGCTGACTTTTCGCGCGAGTGATGTGGAAATTATGGCAAAAATAAAACGTGGTACACTCGGATTTTAATGTTTGAAAAGAAAATACTACTGCGGCAGGCTTTTCGGTAGGGCTTTTTCCTGAAACTAATTACAGCTTAATCCGTCCATGCGAAATTTAATGGGTCTATCACACCATTAGTCGTTACAAAATTGAACGAAATTGCCTTTGTAAGCGTGCAATCATTTGGTGAATTTCAAAATGGATTTTCAAATAGTAAAAGGCACGTGGGAAGGCGGCAGATAATTAGGGCTCTGCTCGACAACTTTTCAAGAGCGCCGAAAGTTAGGCCTATCACCACCAAAAGCACTTTCGTGTGAAGACCATCGCGTGCAATTCTGAGTGCCCTGAATGGAATGTTACCTGCCATATTACATTCCGACGCGCTGTATCTCACCGCATAACAATAAAATGGGTCGACAAAGAAGGTGACATCGAATGTCATGCCCTTGAGCAAAAATCAGCTCTTTGCAAGGTCATAGGTGCCATCGGAAAACATTTGCAACAGGTGTGGTCATGAGACAAGTGCCATTTAACACCATTAACATATTATTTACATTCTCTCTAAGTTTGGAGAAATTTTGTTGGAAACCGAATCAAAGTAAGGATAAAGTATTGTTAAATCGGTCCTGTGTCAGACAATGGAGCATATCTTACACGGGTCATAATTCATCTTCCCTTAAGCGATAGCATATTATGCACATGCCACACATAAAAAAATATAGTTGGGGGTAAGAGGTGCCTTAACTGCAGTCGTGCCAGTTTTTGGCTGCTCTACTTTCTGGACCAAGGAGTGGAAACACTTGAGGTAACACGGTTTTTTGCATTCCCTTGACTAAATGGTAAAGATGATGCAGTCCGAGCATATTTAAATAACAATGTTTTTGCCTTCACTAGGAGTGGCGATGACTGAAGCCAACGAAACAGAAGTGACCCTGCTTTTGCGTCACTTTAATTGGAGCCACGTGGGTCCTCAGACCTATCAATTTAGTTAGGACACCCAGGCCCTGGCCAGCCTTCATGCAGACCAAATCAGACTGTATGCAAAGCCGGTTGATCCTTCCAACCGTCTAATTCATAAAATTAAGGGTTTCTCATTTGCAGCAATCACTCTCAACATTTCGGACCCTAACAAATCATACGTTATAATTTTTGAGGGAGTTAGAGAAAATACCAGGGTTGTGTACTGCGTCAAAACTGTTCAAACACTACCCGCCGGTAGGCTGGTGCCTAAAGCACCTCTCCACAACTCTTTCCCTGCATATCATTTTAGGGGTACATATTCAGCTGTCTACCCCATATCGGTTGTTAATGTTGCTTCCTACTAACCTCAGGAAAAGCGTTCTTTATGCGTCGAAGGAATTTCTCAATAGACTGTTTGTTAACTAGACAGGGAAGATGGCGCAGGAGGTGAAGAAGGTGGTGAAAAGGAAGAAAGCGCTCTAACTACCAGCAGATCTGGTCTCAATTCCACAGAGTCTGGAATCCCCTTTGCTTCCACGGCGGTAGCGCCTGCCTACACTTTTGCGTGGGTTAGTGATATCCCAAAATGATATGCCGAGGACGATGCCCTCTGCCTACTGAGTGAATCTCTTTTCATTATAGGCATACATGGTGCTGGCACTGCGTCAGTCGCCATTCATCTAACAACTGTAATGTTTTCTCTCATGGTGAAAAGCAGTCGCAACGCCATTATGCAAATTTGTCTTTATTCGGTGCACTTTAATCGCTTTTTATTCAAATCTACTGACTCATGCGCATGTGCGTGTATTCTTTCATCATCTTATAACGATTGTACTCAGTGAGTAAGTTGAATTGACTGCAAGGTAGCAACAGAAGAGAGGAGGCGGATTAATGAAAAGCTAGGAACTTCTCAGTGCTTAGATGTTGCGCAGAATATGAGTCAAATTTTGAGCAAATATCGGTGAGGAATCGCATGACTACTCACAACTTTCCACAATGTGTGCAATCAGTGTGTAAACACAAACAGATGAATCTGCAGACATCCTAACACATGACAGCCCATGCGAATTATGGAGAGGAATTAGAGATGCAAAGAAT
>JADWOT020001330.1:0-84195 GCA_036345935.2 Taenia hydatigena
GCTGTGCATGGCTAACACGATTCGTCTGGTAAACAAACTTTTGATCAAAATTGAGACATCCTTAGGAAAATAAATTAGTTCCGTATAATCCGGTTATGCGAGACAATTCGTTTGGATGTCTAACTTACTAATAATGGCGGACCAAATGAGGGATCACGCCTGAGAGGCAATTTTCCTAATCCGTCTCATCCATTCACTAGCCTCTCCTTCCCATCTGCACCCTTAAGAATGCCTGAGTACGGTGTGTGGGTTCCACGCAAGAGCAAAAACAAGAGTGAACCGGTTACTTTGTGCGCATGTCAGATAAGTTAAATCGTATGTTATAGTCTTACGACCAACAGTTTTGCTTGTTCGTTTTTTATTCTAAGAGGCCGGGATTTCGTTGCTTTTGCCGGTAACAAATAAGTGTGAAATAATTGGAAGGACGGTTATATTATGATGCTTTGATCTGCATTATTCTCTGTACAGCTCATTTCCCTATTCGATAATCGCTTGCCCGATGTTTGAGGCTCAAGGCGCAAGTTATTAGCCCGTATCCACACATGGGTGACTTTCCAGAGGCATTTGAATGACGTGCACGTGTGACTGCTGCAGCGAGTGGGACGACTTATTTGTCAGGTGCACTTGATTTGTGGGCGAAATGTAAAATGCCCGACGACTTCATGCTCTACTTGCCTCCGCAATTTCTCACCTACGCAGCTTATGCCACATAAGATTGTACTACTTTAGCACTCTTTTGTGCGTTTCAATAATCATCTGCCAATTAATTGTATTGAGTTTAGTTCCGTTGCCTGAGACAAGTGGTTGGGCTCGTTCTTGCCTGTTCGCGATGTGACAGTAGATTTTGGACTGGCACCGCGCCGTAAGCAGGAGTTTGACCTTTTGCTTTTAGGCTCGTATTTCCTCCACTGGTCATGGAAACGCGTGATGGCTAGCACATTGTTCCATCCCATACGGGATTTTGCTTACACCATGGAAGATGAGGGAGCTGAAAACGCAGAACTCTTGCCGAGGAGAGCATGGAGGATGGTAGTGAACAAGGCGGAGGCGACTATGTAGTGCGCCAGTGGTTTGTTGGATGGTGGATTTCAGTGATGGGGCCGTCTATTTGCCTCGTCGTTGCACCTTAATGGAGTGGGTCTTTGGTATGTTGAACACATGTTTATGTATTCCATCTGAGTGTGATGTCTCTTTTCGTCTCTGGGAAGGAGGAAAGTCGAGGATGCTGTATAAATTGGTGATGGAGGTGTTCTTTTGCACAAATACAGCCCATTTTCACGATCAAATGACGGCTGCGACATGTTTTACCTCATCAGGTGTGGAGGCGTTTTAATTTTGTTGAGTTGCAGTTTATTGACGGAAGTAAAGTGCAATTCAAAGTACCGTCTTCATTGGGTACCCCAATCCTGCTGCTAAATGTAGCGTGGATTGTCAAAGAGTGGGATGCTACTACTTAGCCTTAAAATAGCTTTAAAATGTGGTGAACGCGTATCTTATAGGTTGTCGAGTGGATGGGTTTGTGGAGGAAGGCTTGTGTTTAAGGGAAAGAAAACAAGATGCTCCCAACTGCCTTGTACAGGGACATGTACGCCAGGAGGGCGGAGAGCGAGTTGGCTGAATACAGCTTGAGTAAACTCACGATCTTTTGCTTCACAGGGTGATCTAAACTGCCGTGTTGCCAATTCAGCACGCGGTGCCATTAAATGGGTATGACGGCTAGTACCGCGATGGGGCAGCTACGTGGAATTTAACGATATGGTGCGCGAAATGGCCAGATGAGATGGGGGTTGTGATAGATGGCTATACCATGGGATGGCTTTAAATAATATCTGTAAGTGCGCCTAAGGCCCTTTGCGTCTTATCTTTGCCTTATCGACAGGGAAGCAAGACCTCCCTCTAAATGCTGACATTTGTCTTTAAACATAGAAGATTAAGGAATCGCTGGCTAAGAAATATTCTGAAAAGCTTTTCCATGAGGTTGGACTCGCATCAAGTAAAGTAGGCACTGTCTATAAAATTATTAGCTGCCTTATGGATTCCAGGAACTTATGTTGTTATGGTAAACAGAAAATTTTGATAACAATTTGCTTTCACCTTCTTATAATGGTCAAGTATTGAACGACTTATTTAAAGGACAAATACATGGTGTTGCATTGTTTTATGAGCTGAGGGCATTTGAAGGGAGTGTACGTGATATTATTCCTTGTAAAGCTTGAAGCAAAATAATTTCTTTCGATTAGACGAAAGCTACTTTGTGCTGTTTCTTTGTTAGTTCATTATGAAGAACGTTGTACCTAAATGTGAAAATGGCCAAGACTTTGAGGACATCATACTATCACGCTGATAGGACGCAATTGCGAAGTAAATGTAGGTAATAAAAAGAAAACTATGTAAATATGGTGCAAGAGTCGAATGGATTAAAAAGTAAGAATGCTAAAGCACAACATCGGAACTTTTGTTAAAGCAGCGTGGATAATAATGGTAAGGTGTAGTGGAGACGGCGAAGTGCAGAAAATAAGAATAGTGCTTTGGAAAATGCAGGAAGGACGTGAAGGAATAGGGGATGGATATGTTTGAAGCCAACGAAAGCGCCTACTTTCGACAAGTAAACAGAAGGAATGGAGTGACTACCAAATGTGAAACAAACAAGCACTTATACAGGAAAATGCGATTGACTTAGAGAGTACTTTACAAGGGAATAGGAACGATGAAGCATTTATTGAAAGAAGGTCGAAAAAAGAGGAGGAGGAAGAGAATTTTATCCGCATGACCTAATGTTCAGCCCTTTTGTTATGTGATGGCAGGGATTCTCATATCTGTAGCATATGCACTTCTCTCGCGCAACTAAAATTTGTCACAGGTGATATGGATTGGAAATCCATCATAGTCGGATCCACTATCCGCTGCTACCGATGTAGCGCCTTAAGATTCCCTCAAAGAACAATAGAAGGCGAAATGCCAGGGCAAATTATATGTTTTCGATAGACGGAGGAAGTGAAGCTGCTTGACATGGCCTGGAAAACATTTTACTCAACTGGGGCAATATAGCCATTCAGAAAACCGTAAGCGAAACCAACGGTTGAACAAACTTTGTTCAACTATACCTGTAGTGGAGCTAGGGCTCCTTGTACGGACTTGAAGAAGAAGCGATGCCTGAGATGAATAAATAAGAAGCAGTTTCATCAAATCCCAATTGAAGAATAAATCGAAAAAAAGCAAACAAATAGAAATTGTTCCAAAATATAGACACATGTGTGATAATTTGTTTGCTTGGACTACCGATTTCGGTGAGGGTCGCAGAGATGGCCATATTGCCCTAGCTGTGTAGGCTTGTCTCCAGGACATGCCAGCAGCTTATTTCCCTCTGCGTGTTGAAAATATAGATTCTACTCTAGTTTTCTGCCTTCTTTTGTCTCAGAGGAGCCTCGGGACGCTACAAAGCTGACCCAAGCTGCAGAACGACCAAAAATATTCCAACGCAGAAAAATAAGCCAAACCAGTAATACATTTTGCTAACTCCTTTAGCAATATGCTTATTGAACAGGGTAGTTTCTTTATGGTCTTGACAAAGTGACTACCTGACAAACGAAATATTTAACAATATTGCAAATATAAAAGAAGAACAAGTACAAATTAAGGATTAAGAAAAACAATTTGTGCAAGAAAACAGTCCCTGCTATTAGTAATCTAATGCATTTATCGACTCTTAAAATAGCCTAAGCAAAAATGGAACAAAATAAGGACATATAAACGAGGTCCACGAATTCTACGCAACGAATGTAGGACGGATAAGCCGCATTTTCTGACATCGCAAATCGATGAAATCAAAATCTGCATGCAAAATCTTAATATAAGGAGAATACTTTTGAAAATTGTTTGCAACCAAAAGTGTTTAGCAAGGCTGTTTTAAGCATGACCTCATTTAGCATTTGTGATAGGGAGCGAGCGTGTAGGTTGCTGTTGCTTGGGGCTCAATGGAACTTGACACCTACTTTATTTTTATCATTTTTAGCCGCTAGCCCAGTTGATAGATTTAGTTAGATTGCAAATATTTTTGGAAAATTGGAAGAGGTTTTGGGGGATACTACATTTTGTCACCACGGATGCCGAAATGTTATTGTTACTTGATCGATATTTCCCCGAATGCAGTTCTAGGATGAACTGATTAATTCACAAAACTGGAATCAATAACTTGTTTTTAGTGCTTTTTCTTTCCAATTTGCTGTGCAATTCTGCTTTAAAGCTAACTTTCAAAATCCTGGCGTGCGTTTTGCCAATTGCAGCCCTCGTATTAATGAAAACAACCTATGAGGAACTTGCTGAGATTGTCGACGATGAGATCACTCTTCTTGCTAATTGTGATGAGGATGCAATTAAGCACGCTGAAATGGTGTGTGCCGAAAGCAATGCTCAGCTCCAACAAGGGATTGATAACCTCAAGGAGAGATTGAATTATCTGGAAATTATGGCTAGTTGTAAGTTGCTTCCCATTCGACTTTTAACAGAAGCCTTGTAGACACTCAACCCTTTTCTTCTACACTTCAAAATCCTACTAAAAACTCGAAACCTACCGTTTTGCTCCCCTCTACTCGTCTAAGAAACAAGCCTGGTGCGTTTTTCCCCTTTTGATTTGAATGGTAATCGCGTTACTAAGGCTTTAGACTCCCTTGCTTTGTGCTGTTTATTTTCTCTTATTACGGTATTTTGTTTTCATTTCATTTTCTTCTTTAAAGTACGTGTTCTGTGATATGGTTGCATTAATGCAGTATTGAAATTAACTGTTCTTAATTGCACCATTGGTTTAGTCAGGTTATCATTCCTATAGATTTAACCAGCATAATGTCCTCGCTACCCGACCAGGGCAAAATTATGCAGTTTTGTAGGAATAATCGATCATATTTGTTATTTTGCAATGCGAAGTAAAAATGTTTGGTACATATTTGTCGCAAAGAATTGTTTTTCTTAATAGCTATCCAAGTGGCAGGATGCATCCTAAGCACGCAGACCCAATCACATGCTGCTTGAGGAGGTCGTGCATTTATTACGAATTCAAGAGTTGGTCCCTCCTGGTATTATAGATGATAAGCAGAGCGCACCGCCAGGTGACGAAAGGGAATTTGACATCAACGAGGCGTATTCATCGTCATCGCTGCATGGTCTTGCATCTGCACCAATTATAGAGATTCGGTACTGATAAACCCAAATAGGTTGGTAACCAACCTCATCCCACTTCAATACATTTAATGACTGCTGTAAAACGCCGTCATCACACAGAGGCAGAACTAAGCATGCTTTGTATTTTAATGGCACTCCTTTTGTTTTTCACTAGCTTCTTTTCGTTTGGGTCCAAAATGGACGATGACATTCGCGATGCATATTGATCAGTAAGGTGGCTATATATTGCTTTTTGTTCTTCCACTTTTCACGATGGGGATTTGGTCAAGCGCTTTTGCCGTTATTTTGATCTATATGCTTACAGCTGCCTCCCTTTATCTTTTAGACGCAAAAGTCTCTTGAAATTATTAACTTATTAATTCATTTAATGCATATCAGTAGCATTGTGTCATGTTGCACTCCATGCGCCTAATTAATGGAGTTGTAACTCAGATAAGAAGCATTTCTATCGTGGTGCTAAACCAGGGCTTCCACCATAAGGTGGACAGAAGAACAAAGATCCGTCCGTTGACGTCAGTCGCGCCGACATGCGAGTGGACGAAATCGTGGAGGTGGAGCACCACCCTGACGCGGACCCACTCTATGTAGAGAAGGTTAGCCGCAATTGCCCTTCGTCTAGGTTTCCTGTCGCCATGGCGGCAGCATGAGCAAAGTTTCAGGCTTGCTCATGCTTCTTGTAGGAGCAAAACAATAATTCTGTAAGAGTTTTGGTCTTTTTAGGCTTAAGAATTACATACTTTGGAATTGTCATTAAAGAGTGGGTTGTGTGGCTGCTCTACCTTTGGTTCTCTCCTACGACTCACAGAACCGCTGCACGTCTACGATGTTTCGTCGCCCCTACTTATTTCTCTTTTTTATTACCTAATACTTCAAAATTCAGATTTTTAATGCCATCAAATGTTTGCTCATGTGTGTGAGAACGTTTAATGCCATATTTTCAAAAAAAATAATGAAATGCTGCTACGCTACTTATGTGGGTAATTAGCAAGCATAATTTGCAAGCAAGCTTCTACTGCTGACTGGTGGAAACGTGAGATGTTTCATTCATTCTCGTATGCCTGTCGCATGCGTGTCAGCTCTGATTTCGGTAAATATTGGCGAAATAAGTTCATTTTTATGCAATATTGGCCATTTGGGAGAACACGAAGAGGGTGCGAAACACAAAGCGCCCTAGAACACCCGGAAATCAGAGAGGAAGAAAAAAGCCTCTGTAGGTTTGCTGATGATGCAGGCATCTACTGCAGCATAGATTAATGGATTTCCTGTAACTGCGTAATACATCTACTTCTCTGAAGCGTCGGCTAATAAAATGGTGATGTCACCGCCGCTCACTGCAGCAATGCACTTTGTGGATTTTAATAGATTTCAGGCCATGATTTCTCTTTAAAATGTTGGGCGATAATAACACTCATGCGCAAGAATTATAATTTACTCAAGCAACTCAACCTACTTCACTTCTTCACGTCTCCCTTTCAAGCTAACCGGATGCTCAAATTCATTCTAAAAAGAAAGTGTGGGAGCAAGTGATGCCTAATATGGGCGTGGATGGTGCGCCAACAGCCACTTACAAGGGTGTGCCCTGGAAGCTAAGGAACAGCCCCGATGCTGTCATCAAGGCCCCACCGTGGTGGATGCGCAGATCTCCTAGTCAGAGCATGTAATCCAATGCGTCACGTGTTTCCTTGGTTAATCACGTCAAGTAAAGGCAGCTTTGTGTCGAGTGTTAGCATCTATTTCGTTTAGTAGGTAGTATAGTTTCTTTAAAAACTATAGATGCAGAGAATTCGACACAAATTAGCAGAATGCATCAAAGAAATCCTTGAAGGTGAGGTCAATTTTTGGTTCAAGCTGACGAACGTTCATAGTGATTTGAAAATTGACTAATAAATAGTTCTGTATACTGTACTACCCGCCGACAAGACTGGATCTCCTTCGTTATGGCAAGCATATGACAGATAAATAGGCTCGTAAAAGATTGATCACGGTGCTTAATTGGCGGATCAAGAGGAAGCAAGAGTTTTAAAATTCATCCCTAAATGGTTTTACAGTTAAGGATGGCTGCAGGCCAAACTTGATCAACCAAAGGTTGGAGGACGGAAGAGAGTGCTCATGCTTATTTTCGTGTAACAGCTCTTGGTTGGTGCTTCTGGTCTACAGGACTATAGGTATGCATGTCAGATTGCAATGCTTCGACTCAGTGGAAGCATTGATGATGAAAGTCAGTAAATGCATCCATCTCAAAGGCGATAAGTGTTCAAGGTCAGTATGTGCTACTTAAACTTGAGTGCATTCATTTTTGCTACTATGAATGCTTACGACTGCTTGCTACTTACTACTCCCACTACAACTCACTACCCAGATAGTTTTAGACTGCGCAAAGTTAAGGCATTTAATTCGTAGACGAAGTGTCAATAACAAAAAGGCAAGAGCAATACCTGAATGACCATAAGAACGATTGGCAAGGCTATGAGCTAGGTAACGCCAAGAGTGAAATCGGTAATCGATGTCAAACTGGCATTACAAGGCTTGATTTTATTCAAGTGTCTTATTTACCAAGTGGATTAGCATCACATCACTGTAACGGGCAGGAAGTTTTCTAATAAAGACCAGTGAATGTCTGCGGATATCAATTGAAAGCTTCATTAGTTGGTCATAAGCTGTCACATGGACACAAGTACTGCCGTACTACCCGCAATATTGATCAGTGGTGTCTAAATTGCCCTGACGACCACCTACATTCAAGAATGCCACTGCGACGGTGGTTGCCAACATTAAACCTGAAAAATTAAGGGTTTCCTTTAGTTTTAAATGTCTCTAGTCAATTAAAATTAAATGTGTTCTAAGCAACCAATCTGGCAGATTCAATAAAACAATGTGCGCCTTTGGGTTGGCAGAATGGTACTCTTTCAGATTCCTTGCGAACTCACTGCACTCCACAGAATTGCTACCAGCATAGCTGACCAGCTTAGAAATAATCATACTGCTAGGGCTTAAAATAAAAAAAAATTGAACTAAAAGGAATTGAATAAAATTGGTGTCCTTCGTTGCCACTCCTGGAAAAGTCAAAGTCCCATTTATTGAGAATTGAAGGAACCACATCAAATGGCATTAAATGGCATCCTAATCATGTGTCCACATACGCATCTTTACATCCAGGCGAGCCTCATAAAGGCTTGCGTAGAACTTTGATTAGTGAGGCATGCCTTTAAGTCGATTTGGCTGCTCACATTGGCCGCTCAATATATGATGATGAACTTCTGACCGTAACTGCTGCTACTCCGAAGAGCCATTACAAGAGTTCACACGACACATATTGAACAGGTGTTAATTGCGTAAACAAAAGGTTTTTTGGCATAGGAGGTGCCTTCCTTGACCAGAAGACTAGCGTAAAAGTAATAACGTAAGTTTGAATGTCAATTAAGAAAACTTGCGGCCCTTACCAAACCTCCGCGACTAGCTTTGTTAATGAATTTTGAATGCATTGCAGCCATCTGCCTAAAATTCGCAACATTAAATGCAAGTAGACATGCCACTTTAGCTAGAGTGGGTTGGCTGGATTTGAGCCCTGTCGAACAGCTGCGTCTGTATCAAACATTTTGCAATCGCACCGCTTTTTTTAATGAACGTGATTACAGTGGTTACTGGGTTGTCTTTTTGAAGTAAGGGGATTAAAAGTGGGTTAACGTAGCGAATCGCACGGCCGCACCCCATGGTAATCATTGCTGAACCCGGTTATGTGGTCTCGGATTGGTAAGTCTTGGAAGCAATCACTTATTTTTGGATGGCTTAAGTTTTTTAAAAGCCGTTTTCCCCATGATTGGATTCTGCTATTTTATTGTGAGTACATCCCTTCACTTGTTTCATGCTAATTAAGCACAAATCTAGTGCCTTTGAAAAAGGCTTGAACTCGCATAGAGGTTAGTTCAGTTACTTGCCGCCAGAAGTGGTTTTGGTGTTTTCACCGCATCTGGGCAAAGACCCATGTCTATCTTAAGTGTTCAGTACAAATGCCCCCTTCCCAAGTAATCGAAGTGCATCGATGTTTACAGGAATTAATTTGATCCTCAAGACTTTTAGATTGGTGTTTAAACTATAGCCTGAATCTGCTGCTCCCATTCGTCAAGGAAATATCGGTGGCCGCGAATTGGCAAGAGAAAACGTTTGCGTCATTCAAATGGTACGATTTCTACGTTGGCGGTGGAAATTTAAGGTAGGCGCATGCACCTTTGCGTCACTTAGAAAAGGAATAATCTTGATTCAGACACTGCGTTGAGATTATAGACGTGCAAATTAAACCATCCGCATTCGAGCGATGACATGCGACTTGACGTAAAAGATGATGGCCAAACTTCAAATTCAGGGGGACAGAAATGGCATTACCCCATACTAGGAGAAGAAAAGTGACAACATTTGTGACTAGAAATAAGTAGATCGCAGGAGCATGAAGATGTACAGCATTTAAAACCGTGTTTGAGCAATCTCTAGACTTTCCTTGATGGAGTTCGCTTGTAAACTCTAAGGTAGAATCAAACCGAACACTGCTACTTTTGCAAAAAGTAAAAGGTAAACTTCAAGAAGAGAAATGTAATGCCTAAAAATCAATCCCATTCCTCACTCATCTGATGTTTATTCAGCACAACAAGGAGTTACGGTGCTCAAGTGAAATACCTGTAAACTTCTGAACATCCCCGTTGTGACAATTTCCTTCCTTGGGCTAATAGATTCTTTAGCAACTCCATCAACGTCAAAGTAGACGTGCGCATAGTCCGTAATAATATTTTATGTGCAGCTGCAAAAACAGAAGTTTGTGGCATATTTTATGGGTTACTCAAGCAGTAGATATTAATAAAAACGTTTTAATGGGATGAAAGTGGGTGGAGTTGAGTAATATGCAAACAGCATCTCATATAGCATGAAACTTGTAGTCCACATTTTGAAGCGGTCTTACACCCATAACGTGTAACGTTACTTATTTTTGAACCACAATTTACGTCAGTGCTTGAAGTCCTGCTGCTAAATGTGTCGCCGTTACCGGTGTATGAGTAGTGCCCACTAGAAGCACACAAATTAAGCGCGCCTTCACAGTGTAGGCCTAAAGACAACAGACTGAAAACATTTTTCAATCGCTTCACTTGCGAGACCTTTCCAAATGCGCTTATTCAGCTTTGATTCCAAATCGCAAACCGCCTTAATATCGAGAAGCAGGCATGTAATAAATTGAATGAGCAGCAGGAGTTGTTTACGAAGAGCATGTGCTGGCAAAAAGGCAAATCGCTTCCCTTGCATTTGATTCGGTTTTCTTAATCCCTGATGTTGTGCGAACTGCTAAACTTTGAGAATTGCGGATTGATTCAACTTCTGCAGACACCCTGAGGGATGATGACCTAGCGGAATACGCGGAGTGCATTTAGTGTGCATCGTAAGTCCACCACTTCAGATTCTAGACTTTTTAATCAGCACGAAAGACGACGGTTTTAGTGCCTCAAAATACATAAAACAATAAAAAGCGCACTTTCCATATTTTTGGTTAGCCGCTTTTGACGTTTAGATGCTAGTAGACATGGTTGTGCGATGTGATTGAAATTTCACATACAAACAGCCAAATTCTTCGTTGCTGCAACGCACCCAAGATAACCGATCACTTCACTTTGGATTAATTGGCTAAACGAACAAGATCCTACCCGGTAATAAGTTGAAAGTTGACACTGTAACAGGCACAGCTAACTTCGTGCTGTCCTGCCCTCATGCACGAATCGAAGGCACGCTATGCCCATCGATCAAAAATAAAGCTCAACTGTCTCCAGCTCAATGACTTCTTTCTATCTAGGCCAACCTCGTCAGATTAGCTCAAAACTGGTGTAGTCTGATAACTGATTGCATTGCAACTAGTAGCAAAAAGCAGCACAAAAATGAGAGGTGCCATGATTTGCATAAAGTGACTAGCTTGCAGTGGCTTCTACTTTAATTCAATGGCTTACAACTTGGTGGATACTAGCCAATTGTTTAATTGGAAGATCGAGGCTGAGGTTTGCTTTTTATTTTTTGTGATAAAATGGCATGCACAAGGCAGAAAAATAGGCCATCCAACTTGTTCCTTTATAGGGATCAAGAAAACGGCATGTACAGCGCACCGCGATCATACAAGTATACCCTTGAATCATCGTGTAGAACAGTTTGTTGTATCATCATGGAATAAATATCAACGACAATATGGAAGCCTTTGGCATTGCTCTTAGAATACTGTGGCACCTTAATTAACGAATTCTGAGAAATGGTTCTTCACACAGTGTTCGCTTCACTGTTATTTTTATGACCATGATTTTTGACCCAGGGACTTAAGGAATTGCGGTCAGTCAAGATGCGTAGATTTTAAATAAACTAATAAATAAATAAATAAACTAAAAGGGTGATCCGGTCTTTATATGGGGGTTGATATACCCACAGCGTTTGAGCTGCGACTGCTGTTAACACAAAGTAATTTAAATACCCAGTCCGATTTTCTCCGTTCAACCGTTAACAGAATGGTAATAATTTTATTCGCCCTTCTAGCTATTCTGATGTACATCGAAGCCTAACGTTAATAAGTTTGTCATTGCATCTTGCACAGAGTGCATTCAATCCGCGTGAGAAGTTACCTCTGCATGACTAATAAATGATGTATTCTCTGAAATGCATGCGATTTTAAAGCAATTAAAGACAAGAAACACGATTGCGATATTAGTCCTCCTTACATATTTGAGTAGCTAAATGATGTGCATGCCCTATTCAATCACTTTCAGCAAAGTGAGCGTCGATCATAGAAATCTGGGAGAACTGTTGCACAAATCACTATTTGAATTTCCCTAGGGCCTAGCGTGCAGTAAATCCGGTCACCATTTTCTGAAATAATGATAGATCTAACACGCAATGGCTTCAAAAAGAAAAATTTACTGTCAAATAAAATTGATGCTGAATTAAAGGTTAACAAACAGCATTAGCGACAGCAGTACAATTGCAAGTTTTCGGTGCATATGGAGAAGTACGAGCTGTCATACTTGGTTACCACGTTGTTGATGCTTAAATAACAGAAAATCAAGCATGCGTTTCGGCTACGTGACTTTTAGATATGGCGATACAAAAATAACAATAAGTTAAGAACGGAGGAATCCCCCAAAGACGTGCATCATTTAAAAGCTGATATCAATGCAACGCAAAACATCCACGGTGGCATATGTTGGCAACAATGAGGCAAATTAGTGCTTCACGAAGTCATCACCTTCATTTTTTATCACTGCTATATTACTGTCGTATTTCTTGAATTTACTTATCCGTATTTATGTCAAAATGCAATTGCGAAACTTAACCGGAATTCAGATGCCAAACAGCTTAAATGGTAACGCATTATGTTCAAAAAAATTATGAATGGCTGCCAAAATTGAGAACAAATAAAGCCGAGATGAAAACCATAAAATAAATGAAGCTATAAAGGCATGCAGACACTAAAAAGCAAAAAAAGGAAAGAAGGGGGTCAGGATGGGCAAGAAGAGGCAAAAATGATGAAAGGGTAGGGAACGAGGCAGCGTAAAGAATGCATGGAAGGACGAAAGATGAAAATTGAAAAGTGCGAGTGGAATGAACTTCAGCAATTACACAGCGTGCATGTCTCCAAATCTCCTCGTCTATCTGAGGTTGTGCCATGCCGTTCCGGGTCGGTGCAAGCGTTGGGGGCTGCCATCAATTGCTTGGAGTCGTTGCCTCGTTTTGTCGCAATTTACGTGTCCACGACTCGATTAACCTCACCCACTCACTCCTCCTTCATCTCATGTTCCTTACTTTTCTAAATTCTTTCACCATTTTCCACATGCAAATCGCCTTAAATTACTTCCTTTTGAAGCGCTTTCCGTTACGTGAACACCGGTGTGTGTTTGCATATTGAATTGAGAAATGCTATTTCAGGGGCAGTAATGCTGTTGGCGACACTGCATTTGGTGGTTGCGTTGGTGCCGATGCTACTGCCTGAGTGCTAACCACCACATAATGGTACCACCACTGCTATTGCCAGCATGGTAGGTGTGCTGACCACTATCCCTTCCCCTCGTCCATCGTCGCCGGCTGGAACGTCTGGTTCAAAAGGCAACTGCTGTAAACACAGTCACTACCACCACTGCAGGCGTCATCGGATGCAGAAGTGGGTTGCACTTACGGAAAAGTTGACACGCTTTGATGGGGGTTTTCTTGAGCCAAATTTATTGACAATAGAAAGTAAATGTCTAAAAAGTAATGCCCATTAGCTCAAAGTGCGGGACGAATTCATGCAAAAAGGTAAGCCATAAATAATATCCATACCAACAATAATGCTTCTCTTTTATATCGACTGCCTCTCACTTGGCAAGTTATGTGAACAACAAATATTCTGACAAAAACATCGCATAAAATTTTGTATAAATACAAGAAACTTAATCATGCATTTGCACAAAGGAGAGAGCTAATAGGCAAATATGAGCCTTGTTAAATTCATTGCACATGACCTAATTAATTGTATGCTGCATGATCTAAGGTTTAACCTAAGCATTATCATCTACATTTAGGTTGAGCTGCTCTTGGTGGGACTAAAATGCGCAGAACGTGTCGTGAATGGAAATGTATTGCGCTTAGTAATACTAATGGAAGTGGTGGTGACGTGGAGTGCGGCGTCGGATTCACTTGTCGTGGTGGTGTCGCTGTCATCTTCTAAAGGTACACGAGTGCGCTGGCACTGGTGTTTGCTAGAATCGTGTCCTTTGCGATGCACTAGTAAGCGCACGGACGACTACATTTTGCATCGTTTTTGGGTTGATGTAGGACCTAATGAGGAGGAAGTGAAGGTGATGTGGAGCAGTGGGAATAAGCGAAAAGGGCAGAACAAGAAAATATTTGGTGTGGATGCCGGTGTTTTCATGTGGAAAAGGCAGGAAGTGTGTATGGGTGGAAGAGAGAGAGAGAGGTAAGGGGTAAGCGATTCAGTGTCCATTGTGAGCCTTCATAAGTTAGCATTCTGACTAAAATCATACGAGTATATTTGAACAATTGATAGATTAATTGTTTCATAACAAACGGTTTTGACAAAAGTCTGTGTTTAAATCATTCTGCATGTAGCTTATAGTGACTAGTCAATCGTCGTTGACTGGAGCTGAAGCGCTCAGATAAAGTAACCGCTTAACCAATTATGCTACCTTAGCTATAAAAGACAGAACTTGCTCATTTACAGATCTGCTTTGCCTTTGTTATATTCAAACGAGAGGTTAAGCTACTCCTGTTTGCTACATTTATCTAAAAAAGCATCCATATTTTCATTCCACTTGCATGTCCTACACAAAATTCTTGTTCAAGCAAATTTGCTTTTTGCTTCTATTTAATGCAAATGGTGTCACCGTTACATACTATATCATGCCATCGATTTTGAAATCGCATTCCTTACGTATGTCGAAATGCAATTGCTTACGAGGTCACCTAACTTCGCATCCTCATTAAATAAAGGCTGTCATCCTCAAGTGAGATTAGAATAAACTGCGGAAATTAATGCTGAGTTGGCCATCAGATTGCGTAGGGGCTGCAAAGCACTGGTAACAAAAACATTTAATAAGGAATTTCGGCAAAGCATTGCAAATACGTATCGATTGATGATGCGGCCCGTCTATGAGAACGGCGTAACCCATATTTTTGTTCATCACACATCATAAACCATAAATTACGCGTGGCATTGAAAGTAACACCTTCCGAATGCACATGTTATGAAGATAACACGATCAAACATAGGGGCGTTGTGATTGACAAACAGATAAACTAGGGTCAGTGAAGTGTGATTAGGCCATAAAGTTCTATGGAGGAGCATACCAAAATCGTCGAATACTACGTTACTGAGATGTGGTAAGGGACGACTTCTGCCATTACGTGCGGCTGTCTCGTGGTTGGCGGCTTTTGTTACCCAAAGTAGTCAACGTTTCGGTCATGTCATTATCTGTGTGTCAGAATTCATTCTGCAGCTACAATGTTCGCAGTCATCGTGCCATGGTTGTGAAAACTCCGTCTTTACTCGGAAGAGAGTCCAAGAGGCGTGGGTTGGCGGAGCCCTTGGTGCTATGCTGGAAACTGCGATTAATGTGGTGGATAAAAGGGTTGGATGAGCAAGGACTTTTGTGACTATGCACAGTGTCAAGACAGCGAATGCTTCAGTGGGCCGTTCCGGGGTTATGGATGCATCACTGATGACGAATGCTGAAAATGCTAAGGCCAATATGCAACTAAGACGACCGGCACTTTTGTCAACACAGCACAAGTCAAGCTTGCACTTCTTTTCCGCGCTTCCTTACTACCAATGCGTGCATTTCTACTTCATTCGACAAAGTTTCCAGTTTCCCTTGTCCAGCATCGCCAATAACCCACTTTTTGGGCCTCCACATTGATCCTCTACTTTCCTCTCCATGCAAGTGATGCCGAAATGGACACGAGGACATCCCCTCTACTTGTGGCCCACACGCTGCCCCGCTTCTGTCCGCATTCAAAGTCGTTCGGAATGCCAACGTGTATGACTGCACAATGTAGGGCACCACGTAAACCTACAAGTATGGCTATTCTTCCCCTCTGTGATCATATTGTTGGCGATTAGAATCAATATTCTCGCATTCACTGACAATCTGGTGCAAATATTGTGCTGTTTGATTTGATAAGTCGGTTGCCATCATTTTATACAGCTAAACAAAGGCTAATTTAATGTGGTCCGCTGCAAAACCTAAACGAATGTGATCATAGTCGGTCCTCCTCAAAAGTTCTTAAAGGTAAAGCCTTTCATATTTGACTTTGCATTTTTAGTCCCAAAACAAATCATAACCCTCACCTTTTACCACAGGCTTACCACTCTCAATGAGATTTTATGCCAAGCTAAAGGTTATGCAGTCTGACCATCGGAAAAATGACTACAAATTCGCAAAGGAGCAAATTAAATATCGAAATCCTTCATATTCGGTTATTAAGAGTGTAGATAATTTAGTCTGCTCAACTATCATCTCTCATTAATAGCAAGTTGGCACTTTCAGGCGAAGGAAACTAGGAAAGCGGATCCCAGTTAACCGCCTTATATATATACCAGAAATATGGCACCTGCATAGTCAAATATTTCGAAGGTCAATTTGCGAATGGAGGCCAGTGGTCAAGTTATCATCCATTTCATCAAAAACTCGGTACAAAACCCACTTGGTGAGTCTTATTCAAGACTGAGATGTTTGTTTAATGAGATGCACATTTATACGAACTCACTTCGTTGCATTCGCAATGGATCAGTGATCGATGGATACTTTTCTGTTGCTAAAGCCACCTCAAATTTCGACAAATATAGAAAACCTTTTCGTTGCATAATAATGTTTTGACACTACTGTTATAAATATATTTAAAAATTTAGTTAAAAGAGATATTAACTAAGATTTTCAGCTTTCATCAATGCAAAGCCATGGCGGATTTCCAGCTGGCAGAACATTACACTTCTTGGCTATGTCCCATTGATGGGGTCAATGAAGCTGCAGTAAGAGATTATTGACAAGTAAAAGTCATCTTTTATTTAACTGGTAAGATTGGGTAGCAGTGAGTAGAAGAGGGACAGTTATGGCAAAAATAAGACAAAGGTGAGAATAGAGCGTCCAGAGTCCAACAACAGCCCTCAACGTAACAATAGCGCCAGCAAATTTGCACACCTTGAACGCAGTTGAGATCGACATTCGTGGATAGAATAAACCAAGTTAATCCTGGATAAAAGGCTGCAATTTGGAGCAACGTAGATTTACGCATTTTTTCTAACGTCACACTTGCTCTTTGAAGTAGAAAGAAGAAGTATTCTTCTCACCTTTGGCTCTCAATTTTCACACATAATTCAAAGATTATCATCAACTGTGACGCAGCAGGCAAGTAGATGGTTTATGCTGTCGTGCTGTTTGAGAGGAATAGAAGGAGGAGGCTGTGCAGTTGAGGCTAAGAGGATAGATGGGGGGAAAACAGATATGTTTGCATTCAGCTTGGTAGTTGATTTAACTGTACCTCCCATCATGGCTGCGATTAGGGACAAAACTTGTCCAAATTTAACTTTGATGCAGCATCATGCAAGGTGAATTAATGCCTTAGTAATTTGTGTTGTGAATGAATCTTTGATTAGGAGGGCGAGTTTGGCACTCCAACATCGCAACACAAACCTGGTCTCAGGTGAACAACTCGCATTCTTTATGAGGGAATGTCGTTTACCCAAAAGTACCTTAAACTGTGAAACGCGGAACCTGCTTTCGTGGTGTGGAAGTCTTTCATGCAAACAACTTATGCATTTTCATTGCAAAAGATCACATTCTAAACATATTCTTACCGGTCAGAGTGTGAGATGTAAGTCTATAAATGGGAAGTTGCAATCAGTCAAGGGTCCAAAGTCGGCATGCTCAATAACGCGCGCGTTTGTGACACAACATAATGCTGAACAATAACTTCAGACCGCTTTGAAGGGTAGCTTGCTAACTTTGATTTATCCATCCACTTCGCAGACTCGAAAAGATGTATTTACACTTTACTATTAGAAAGTAAAGGAATCTTGTTTAATTCAAATAATAATGGAATCCGAAGTGAGCAAGCGAATCGGAGATTTGGATCACGATTTTAACTTCATACTTTACGCATGCTTGGCGCCTTTCAGCGATTTTGGGCCCAAATTGTCCGCTTTGCCGAACGTCTCAAAGATCCTACGGAATGCTCTTGTGGCATCAAAAAGGTAAGGAAAATTATAACACCTTTTCGCTATTCTTGCCTTGCACCCTCTTCTGCGCAAAACCATTTTCTTTTGAACCTCAAAATAGTCTACAATCACAATGTGTGCTGTCTGTGCCACGATGCATTCGCAAACTTTGCCTCTCTTCTCAGTCATTTCATCGGAACACACATTTGTAAGCAAGCATCTGTTATCTTTCTATGAAAATCCACTGTGTGCACTGTTCCTTCGTCGTAGTTTTGGCTTCTCGCGCAACCTTCTTTGAAAGTTATGCCTCATTTTAACATGCTCCAGCTCAAAGAATGGCGAATTTGGAAATATGCTTTTACTGCATGGAATGCTTCGTAGGACACCTGACATTCGAGGCCATGTTAGAACATATCACATCACTTCTGTAGGTGTTTCTTAATCAGTTAGACTTACTTTGCAATGAAGGCTTGTTGTAATGCTTTAGTGTCTTCTGCCTTGTAGTCGTTTGGCGCGAAGTATTTGGTAGAATGAGAACACGCGCTATTTTGTGAGCATTATTTGTAAGTTCTTCGTGATGCTTACGCTAGGATTCCACCTATTTAATTTCATAATTGTCCTTGAAAGGCAAGAGCGCTCAATGCGCGGACCTTGCATGTGTGTTTATTGAGAATTTCACATGTGACGGTCTATGAAGCTAAATATGTATTACTAGATGGATATGATAAGGCGAATGTCGCTTCGCATTTTGTTACGTCATGTGTCATCGGTACTTTGGATAGTTCAAGCGATTCCACAGTACCACAATAACAATGTTTATAAAGCGCTAAGCATTCTGCATTATGAACTTATATACAAGTGCGATGGCCAAATTTGTTTGTTTGCGTTTTAGAGTTCCCCAACGATCCGCCTGTGCTTTGTAAGCAAACATTAGCTTAATAAGATGAATGTGCTGCATTCACTACTGCTGATGTTTTCATTCTTGTCCTCGCTGCAGGCGTAGGTAGATTCCCATTGAAATGTTAGGGATTTGAGGTAAAATTACACTGTTGTGCAGCGTAGAGAACAGGGATCAGGTTGTAGAAAGCAAAATAATGTTGCTAGATTCGAGACTGTACGATGCAGCATAGCACAAGAATGTCACTGGTGCGTAATAGAATTTAACATTGTAATTCACAGCATTTCGCTGTGAACATTTAAATGGTTATTTGTTTTCTCTTCATACATTGGAACTATATTTAATGATAAGTGCTAGAACAAAAACGACCACCGTTTCGTGTGCATGTATTCTAGTCCTTCGTCAGTCGTTAAGATACCTACAGCACCTGCGTGTGATAATGATTATTACGAAGTTAGAAGAGAATGAAGACGCTATCGGGGTGGCGACAAGTTGGCGACATTAGGCATTATTGCTGCATGCGCTATAATTAGTTATCGAAAGGTAGTAGGCTCGCAGTGGTGTGCCGACCGAAAGAAAAGGGAAGAAAAAGAAAGATTGTCACGATAATAAGGCTGCAGGCTTTACCAAAAAATGCAGGACGAACTTTACTTTTATCCCCTTTGAGCACTTAATGGGATAAAAACTGCTGTGATTTTGACATGGACATCATCGTGGCCAAAGTTTTGTGAACTAAGTCTAGTTCAATGATTAAATGGGTCAAGTATGGGCAATTTGTATAATAGATACGAGAGCAAATTCGTAAAGCACTCACGCTTCTTTTTCAAGTTATTTGATATTTTCTGCTCCGACTGGATCAAAGAAATTACTGCACCGATATTTCGGAGCGAAATAGCTACTAAGTGTTAGTTAAGCAAATAACATTGATTTTAAAATCATCAGCACCACATGCAATCCTTTTCTCCCTTTTTGGTATAGGCCGCTTTTAAAATGGCAATCAAGTGTCGCATTAAATTGTATTTGAATTAAGTGAAACCTACTATCCATTACTGTGAAATAATTATGCCTCATCACCTAAACGGATGGTGCTTTTGACGGTTAGATTAAGTCTTGCTAAGCATGAATCGATAGCTCCCAACAAAACAATTTTTCCAGTAAGTTACAAATAAAGGCTGTTTTTAAGCTCCTTGGTAAATAATATGATCGCCCACAAGCGTATTGTCCCACATATAAGAAAACGCTAGGGTTGTTTGCAGACTTGCTGACGCCACAATGCTGTCTTGTGCCTTTATCATCTCTCGCAGCCTATATTGACAGAAAAATCGCAAGTCGTTATTAAATAAATCGATCAACTTAGTGTACGAACCCGGTCAGTCTCAGAATCTCTACATTAGATTGCAGCCCTGCAAGGAAACTCTGCGCCTAACTACTAGTCTACAGGATGCGGTTAATGGTGGTCCTTCGAACGTTGCGCATTTGTTACACTCTCAGGAAAAGCACCTTAACAACCTGCTATCATGGGTTATCAGCTGCCACACTCCGCACCCTCCAAACGGCCTTAAGTACTTTTTGAAGTAAGTGAAGAATCTTATTCATTTTGATTCCGTTCGCTTGATCGCGGTATTTCTTCCTCACTAAGTTTGTAGATGAGTGCACATAATGCTTGCCATCACTTGAACTAATGGCGCTAAATTACTTAAATATCTCCATACACTCCTTACACAAAAGCAGGAAGTATTCTAATGAAACCATAATTTAACCGATGTCAAGTAAGGTTTAAAACACAAATAAAGCAGCAGCAGCCCGTGTATTTCACTGCAAATTATTTTCTTGAATGAAATATGGGGTAAAACAATACTATAAAATAACAAGTAGGCAATGTTTTGCACAAATAGGCATTGCTGTTATGGACAATGCATGTTCAGAGATTACCTGGAATCCCCTTGAGAGCAGGAGGCAATGATGGGCTAAAATGCATTTTATGCACACTTTAGGACTTAAGGTTGCTGGCCGGGCCTGAAAACAGCTCATTCCACCGCGACTAACTTTGGAGAGTAAAATGTGGCCTCCATCTTATATCGAGCTTATTCCTTGGCATCTCCGTGTTCAAATTTTTGAACATCAGTCATCACAAATTAATGGGTTGTAGAAAAAGAACTTGTATGAGCCAACCGCTCTAGTCGACGGAGAACCATGCAACCTAATCTGGCTTTTACAAGAATTGGCTTTTATGCATAATGGATTGGACGCGCGATATGGCACCCGGTAAGAGCAGGGTTAGACGAGCCGCAGGGCTTACTTATTTTGGAACTCATTTGTAAAGGGCGCAAGAAATCGAAGGCGATTTAAATAAAAACTGCTATTATCGTGCTGGTAGAATGCATTCAAATTGTGCTATGCTGAGTGAAACATCAAAATGAATAGCTGGTGGTTAATTCACCACATTTTTTTCAATTAACGGGTATGTAGTGCCAAATAGGGGGATTCGCAAAGGCAGAGTTATCATTCAAATAGGATAAGGTATTGGTGCTATCATCTGTCAGATTAGAAGGCAAAGAAAAGTTTAAGAGGAATGAGCGAGATAAGCACAGGTCTTTTTGGAACAAATGTCTTATTTTACAGAAGCATCGCGAGAATGAACGAAGAACGAAAATAGCTCACGTTATGAAGACGAAAAATCTCGTTACATGAACGTGGATGCAGAGACGTCTAACCCTGTGATAAATATGAAGGTGCACTTGAATTTAACACACCGACAACAGTTCTCAGTTGAGCCTGACATACATGGATCTTTGAAATAATCTTGCACAATCAAATTTGCAAATTGGCATGCAGGATTAATTAATCTGGTTAAAATATGAGCAAGGAAATATTGCCTATTTTAACTCTCTAATACCAGCAGGATACACAAGAGCACATTATTTATTTTGGCTTTGAATGTGTTTGCACACATGTGCGAATGCAACTGAAGCCATGCTGTTAGATCCTGGGATTGTTATGAACAACAAATCAAATAATTAAACGAATGGCGTCGCTTGCGAATTCTCGCTCTGTTTGTCATGTGCTGATACGAGTAAGGGCCATGCTGTTTGGGGCACCAAAAAGGGACCAGACTTCGTATTCGAGGCACCTTAGAGAGAGGCAAATAAATTTGTCGATGAAGTTGACCGTTCCTTATGCCTTCACTCAACGTTAATTTGTACTAGGTGAGTCTGCATGTTTAACTTTGGGAGGGGACGAAAACTCATCGGAATGGGAACAAAAGCCAAAGTGCAGGCTTTGCTCGAAAATTCATATGGGGTATTTTCCTCACACCTTGGTGAGTGTTGCTGAGATGGCAGTGGCCTCTTAGTCTGAGAATTTGAATTTTCCTTTAATTAATCTAAGTAGAGCACTAGTTCCTGAGATCTCCTGGTAGAAAATTTTCACCATATCATAACTTCGGTCCATTTTACACCAAATAAGAGCAAAACGATGAAGAAAGTGGCCGGATAAACACTTCCAAGTTGAAATTGCACCTTTTTAATCCTGCTATTATAATGCTGCAGTAAAGTTAGAATACGAGAAAACTCATAAACACCATAGATTCCAATACCTTAAATCAAGTGTCGCCAAGCAGTTGTGCGAGTAAAAATCTAAATTGTTGTGACAAGAGGAGAAATAGGATCATTACCACGTACAAGAGAGGCTTTTCCTTGTTCTGCAGTAGATTAAATACACCTTTTGTAATGAAATTCCGAATAAGCAAAATAATTATATAGGTCAGCAGAAAGAAATATTGATGCTTCATGGCAAGAAAAAGGAAGAGAAAGAGAATTTACGACCTGCCAAGTAATTATGCGAATATGTTTTCATGCCATTCATGCTTCTGGTAAAGACATATAAGGACGCAAAGCAAATATGAAACTAATGCTAGATCGGCTGCTAGACGCAGGACTGAGCTTAAAAGCAGAAAGGGCCATTACTTGTGAGCTACTGAGCCTTCCCGTCCCAATGATTCCTTCCATTGGGCTAATAAATTCTTCAGAAACTCCACCGCCATCAAATTAGGCGCCCAAGTAGACTTTTATAATGTTTTATAGAAGCCGCTATGGAAACAGAAGTCCATGACACGTATGATAGGTTAATCAAGCACTTCTTACATCCTTCTTTTATCCTGATCTTGTAGGCTCTCCATCTCCTACTTCGGTTCCGATCCAATGGACCAAATTAGATTGTCTTTCATACCACTGCGTTCCATCAAATTTGCTGAAATGACTCAGTAAGGCACACTGACGAAAGTGAGAGACAAGAAGTAGGGAGAAAAGAGCGGCTTTGTAGGTTGTTTTGGTTCATTACCATGTCTATTTGTCGCAAATGAAGCCATCTGATACAAATAGCTTAACTCCAAGCGGCAATATCCCTCCAGTAAATTATTACCGAATGAAAACCACTTCATTTAATGTGTTAGTAACCATATGAAATTTATACTTTAGGTTAAGCTGTGTAGAAATGCCAGCAGAATTCAATGAAGCAATAGAGGATGAGTGGAGAGAACAGTATGATGAGGTAGGGAATAGATAAGTAAATTGAGGTAGAGTGGACCAGCAATGGCGAGCTATCCATCACCGTCACCCAAGTCTATGCTAACTCGAACCGCCGTAGCACAACGCACATCGACATCCTCTTTTCCAATGATTATAGCCCATCTTAGACTTCTCATTTGGGTTCTTTTACGCATTGCACCCTCGCGAATGCATATATGCGCGTTAGCGATTTGAACTGCAGATGGCCATCGACCTACCATATTGCTTATGCTCATACTTTGTCATTTAGTCATCTATGCACCCGGATCATCACGGATTCCGGTGTGAATGAGTATCTGCTTTTTAGTTGCCGGCGGAAGTTTGCTGTGTATATGTGCCCTTGTATAACACAACGTAAATGCATTTGACTGCCTCATTATCCAGGTTCATGTTTTGCAATTTAGAGAGTTGGATCAGATGGTGCATCATGGAAGCAATTACATAGAAGTGCTTTCCGCACTATCTAAATAATCCCCATAAAATTTTGTGGACGTTCTGATATCCAGTTCCACCAAAAGTCAGATTAAAACCCGCTGCTTATCTAACTGGTTTATTGGTTAACAATTCCACCTGGCGTTACATTAATTTCAGCTAATTTCGTATCGTCTGCTTTGCATCGCATTTTAGCTGTACACATCTTGGATTTCATTCTTTTCTCCAGTCATCTTCAATCCGCAACAGCGGGAAGAAAGTGGAGGGAATGCGTCAGGAAAGAGCAGTACAAAACGTGCAAACATTTATCCAGAGAAGAAGATCAACAAATTTTCCTGGCTTGATAGAAAAATCTACTAGCAAGTCAGTTCACTGCACAAACTGCTCAACAAGAATTTTCGCGATTAAAAGCAGTGAAGAAAATTGTCCGTTTAGTTGTGCCCTAATACTACGTACCGCAGCAGCATGACTGTTCAGTTCAGTAAGGAAAAGAGAATGCGCATGGCAAATTAGCGCTGTCCCGCAGATCAATCACAGCAGGAATTGTTAACGCTGCAGTAGGCACGTTGATTTTGAATGAGCTTAATAAGCACTGTTAGGAAAGCACGCAGAGCGCAGATTCCGGGATGTTTATACTGCGCGAGAGTTTTCTTTCGTCTTTCCAAAAGCTCGCAGCGGAAGAGACAAGTATGTCTAGCAAGGCAATAGATGAATTTGACAAGAATGGTGGATGCTTTTCCTAAAAGTGAAGATCTTGTGGCGTCAAGAAGACACCATGCCTCCTAGGCGCATATTGGTCCTAGGTTTGTTTATCAGAACAATCATTTCATCTCATAATTATTAAAAACTGCAATGCACTTCTGGAGGGACTATACCACAAAATGCTTCTACTCACTCACAGCCAGATGAACTAATAGATGGCCTCGTAAATATCCTTTTGGCTAAGGGTTAGCTTCTTGTGGCCCGAACCTGGTTGCATCGGTTATGTGAAACTCCCAAATTGCCGGTAGAAGTAAGAAGCTCTCACCTTTATCAATAAAAATCTACTGGTGCACACACCCACTACCTGCACTATCGTAGGTGTCCATCAGCTTTGGATTGCTCGCTGCATCCTGATACTGCACTATTTACCATCAACTCGCAGAAGATCTTTGAAAAACAGACACGTGGATTTTCAAAATCAAAATCATGTCTCTCACGCCTTCTTCTTCTCGCTAAATTTTCCTTAGCGATAAAAGCAGTGCCTAATTAGCTACTGCTCTCGCTGACTGGCGACAAGATGAGCAAAATTCGATGAAATGAAAGTCATGGAAAACTCCAAAAACCTATTTGTTACTAAGAATAAATTTCGCAAAAATGCACGAGCGATCATTTATTCTCTTTATTTGCCTTTTCATTTAAGCGTCTATTCTTTAGCATTCACTCTGCTCATCTACTTTATTACCCGCTTATAAATATGTGATTGACTGTCTGTTCAATTTCATCCTCGAATCGCAAGCGGACTTTGTCACGTCTCCTTTTTTAATCAGTAGCCTCAAGGCGATGCACATTTGCCTTTACTTTCTGCGAATGGCAAGTAGGTGTGTTTGCCGATGGGACGAGTGAGCTGATCCATATAATTCTTTTCACCATTCACCCAAGACCAATGTTAACGAACAAACATTCAAGTTCTGATTGCTGCCTTAAATCAATAGAAAATAAACGCATTCTACTGCTTTCTGAGCAGCATCTGCCAATGTGAATGGGAGACAAAAATAGATTAGCAGTGCGCAAAATTCGTGAATGGTGTTATGCTTTCTGTATCATCGAATTACTGCTAGCGGGCGACCACTGAAAACCATTCTTAGCTTCATCATTAATAGCCCCGGATTGTTATGTCTAAGAATGCTTTAGAACTCTAAATGTGCAGCCTAGATTAACTGGAACTTCTAAGTGACAGCTTTCTCATGAACCAGCTTTCTACAAAACAGCATTAAACAAGCTACCCGCCCATCCACTTACACATTCGATTTATCAGTTTGGATGGTGTGTGAGTGCACGATACTAGAGCGGGTAACAGCTAAGGAAACAAGGCATGGTAAAGCAGAGGCGACAAGCTATGCAAAACTCAAATGGTTCACAAACGCTCTGCTAAAGCGTGTTTCCTACTCCTTCCCTGTCCACTGGTACAATACGCGACTCCACTAGTCGCACTTTATCTATCACACATGGCTTTTCATTTGTCATAACGGCAAAGCATGGCATCTGGTCGAGGGCGAGAGGTTGGCAACAGGAGCGGATGAGATGAGTAGGAATAGGATGAGGAGCGCGAAAGATGTGAATATAAGGAAGTGAGTGCAAAGGAAAATAAGTGGGAAGGACTCGGTAGAGAGTGAAGAAGAAATGAGGGTAGAGGATTGATGGTGATGAGGCGGATCAGTAGGTTAGGGCGTCTTCCTAATAACGTGGACGTTATGGATTCTAGCCTCTTACCAGGCATGATGGCATTCCACCTCCCACAGTATAGTTCGATTTACTGCCCTTTTCCTCAAGCATCTAAGTAAGTATCACATCCATCCTTCTTGTTGCATATCATTGTTAGACAGGCCCGGCGCTACTACAAGCAGCAGAAGTGACAGAGTTTTGCGTCTCCGACAGAACTCAAACCCACAGTTTTCCAATCCGTAGTCAGATGCCCTATCCGTTAGGCCACGGAATCGACGCCTATCCTGATATATTTGATTTACATATTTGCAAGTACCCTCACAAATGGTTCTTTCACATCATACCCATTGTCTAGACAAGTCGGTAATTTTTGACAAAGATAGAGCAGTTGCTTTTCCCTTCATTTTTTCTGGCTTCGAAGATCTACCATGGAAGCGAGGTCTGCTATCGGTGGATAACTATGGTATGACTGAGCTGTCCATCAAAAAACAGCATCGCGACCTAAACATTTAAACTCCCAAATGGGTAGTATTAGAAATAGCTCAGCTAGACCCTACTTATCTACTGACTAGTGATAAATTTTGGGTTGCAGGCACGACAAATTTGGGTCAAAGCACCCTTTGACGGTATCGTAAGTATAGCTCTTCCTTTATTAATTGGCGCAGTTAGAAAAATTTCAAATTCCAGAACTAAGCCTGTAACACTGGCAAGCTAAGGACGAGTCGCTTTGAATGACTAGCCTTTTATCGCTAAAGGGTAGGTAATAGCTTTCATTTGATTTATCAGGGGATACTTTGGTCTTTAGGAGAGCTGTTGCTCACTTGCATCATGTCTGTGGAAATCTATATGGAACAAATATCCTCCCACTCGAATGACGGGAAATTCAATCATTTAGATGAGAACGCATGAAGCAATCATAATAAGCCTTGCAAAACAAGCTTTCCCAGCATTTAAATGACCCATAGCCAGCCTCACAGCAACAGCGCGTGCTATCGCTGAGAGATCTCTGGAGATAGCTGGGCAGAAGCATGAGAAAACGAAATCAGATCTCTAAAAACAAAAGTAAAGACTATACAGCTTATCTTATCCAGTGTTTTAGGCTTGCAACCTAAGAAGTGTAAAAACTAAAAGTTTAATTCCTCATTTGCCATTTTACTCATGAAAGAAAAACACAGATGAAGATTGTTAGCATAAGCCTCAAAATGTCCCAAATCCAGTTTATATTATTTGGTCAAATTTGCAGCAATGGTATGATGACCGTGCCAACGCATTCATGCTGACGAAGTCACCAAAGGCTGGCAAATTCTAATGGGTAAAATCGCTTTACTAACTCATTCGTAGACGCTAGATAGTAATCGTAGAAAGAAGTACGATCTAATGGCAGGCTGTGATACATTCGGTCTGTCTAAACTTGTTAATAAAGGTGGCCTCATGCCATTATGAAGCTGCATGCTTGAAATGCTCCGTCCAACTACGTGTTTATTTTCTCTCGTTGAGTAGATCTCATCGAAACTCGTTATCTGTTTTCAACTCACCTTTGTAGTGGTGATGGCGATTCTCTAGGTGTATGGGCCACTCAAACGAAGAGCGTTCAGAAAATTTGCTTCATTGAATCAATTAGAACTGAGGCGGCAAGTGGACGCAAATCTCTTTGCAGGGTAGTAATCCTCGGCTTTCGGTTTTTGCTGTGTCCAATAAAGTGAAAAAAATTATGACTCTATCCAATAATTTTATTAGTTCTAGAGGCATAAGTGTCAAGGAAGGGAAGACTATTCCCGTGTCGTTTGCACTCAAGTCTGCCGCGTTCATGATAGGCAAAAGTCAGACAATTTCATCAACTGCCTTTATTGCCTCAATTATCCACGTGCTAATGTGCATATGCGCAGTTTGCCCAGCTTCAAGCTTTTATAACTGTAAAATGAGGGTGATTTCAAAAAGGCGCAACTCACCATACTTTGCTCAAGCCACGGCAAATTACGATTTGGTTGGCTTCGTTTTATTAACCCATTTGATCAGTATTTGGTGACCACCATTATGTTGTCTCAGCGGCATTTTCACCATGTTATCCATTTATGTGTTGGATGCTTGGCCGATGGAACAAATGAATGCAGATGCATTGTACAGCATGTGCGGAGTGCAATGGGCACATTGAATTTTTTTTACATTTTGCGCATGCTTGCATTTCGTGAACGTAGGGCTCTTGAATTTCGTTAAAGTACTCGTGAGCCATTTCTAAGCAGCTTGAGATGGTGAGCTATTTCGTCAGGTGTATGTTTAAGTGAGATAGTATTTGCGCATCCATTCGAGTTCTAAAATATGATGAGAGGTCTTAAGTGGTGAGGAGTGAAGTGGCTGATGGGCTGCAGCGACAATCGCGCGTGTATTTGTCAGACCGATGCGACGAAAAATAGGAGCATAGGAGCCGATCAGGGAAGTGGCACAGCATGTCAAACGGTAGTGCTGATAGAAGGCAGAGAGAAGAATTCGTGAATGTGATGCTCTAAGAGCATCTCATTTGCTTGAGATGATGGTGGCGGAGTGGAATTGTGCGGCTGTGTTATAGACTAGATGAAAAACGGAAAAAAATATCGACCAAAGGGGAGATGCGTCTTTTAAAGGAATGATTTGTTGTTTGCCCTTAGCCAGGTTTTGAATCTTACCTTGGTAGCCATCCCTGATTGAAGCATTCGCACCATAATGGTAGTTTAGTGAATTGAAGGGGGTAGTACGATGATGTGTCGACACAGAGTCCATTTAACTCGGCTATATATCCAGAGAAATCATTAGCACTGCTAATGTGCTTAGTCGACGAAAGGCCAAAAATAGGTGAATTGCTTTCTGCATAGGCTTTTTACCCATGGATAGGGTTGTGGTTCTAAAAGAGTGAAAACGAGAGAAGAGATCATGGAAAAATGGTAGTGATATGGAGTTCATCTGCACCCTCTTCTCATAGACACAGCAGGTGACATGATGGATAAATTTGGAGCAGAGCGACCACAAATTCTAATTTCTTGATTAGGCTTTCAAAGCATCGTCCAGCCGAACATCTGCTGCTGAAATTCTTGACGTAAACTTGCATCGCCATTTGTTTCGGTCAAGCCTTCTATATCCAATTTCCCAGCCATGCTGAGGTCTCTACCTAGATAATCAGTAGAGTGGCTTGGAAGTAGATGCCTTCTTAATTAAGAATACCAGAAGTGGTAAATGCAGTGACTATTTATCACTAAGAATAAATTAAAATTGCCACAAGGACAACAGTACAAACAATTTCGATAAACATCAAAAGACTTTATACCAGAAGCATGCCTATTGCCATTTTTATTGACTTCTTCACCGTTGACACGCATGGAAATAAAGCAGCGACACGTGCAGAGAGTTGCGTGGCATTCTGTTTTGTTCCGTCTGATGTCAAATAGAATTGGCCTGTGACGTAGGGTTAATTTAGACTGGAGTTAAGCAACTTCCAAAGTCGTGGGTCACACTGTACCTCTGCGAGAACAAGCCTTAATCTTCATGAGATTATCCTGCTTAACTAAAAATGCCTCGAATAGTTTGACACGGAACTACCTTTTCCTCATTTTTTTCCAAATCCACAGGCGTGATGATCCTGTAGATCGTGCATTTAAGGATGGAGTGGTATAAGGTCAGCCACGTCTGTGTCATTGCAAACATTCAGTACGCCAGCAGTTAGGGTTAGTCCGTGAAATACCAACATCCGCTCGCATTGTGTTACCTTAAAAGTCCTTTTCTGGCCAGCCTTGTATGATCAGTTGATAAAATCATGCCTGCAGATAGGCAGTAGTGGGTGGAGGCGCTCTCAGCCACTACTCTGCTTCGCCATTGCAAAGTATACATGGTCTTAAGTAAATATGGTTGCCATTGCCTCCTCATTGTAGAGGATTTAACATTATGAAGTATGCAACAGACCCACAGCATGTAGTATAACCAAAAAATGAGATTGTTCCGATAACTTGGACTCATCAAATTATTTCATGCTGCATTTTTTGGCAAGCTACAATCGGTAAGAATGCATGTTTAAATGAGAGCCGAAGAATGAACGACGAACCTTAATGCGAAAATTTTTACAGGCTAATGCTTACTAGCTTATCGTTAGGCTGGATGCAATGCCTAAACCTTGATGCTTAAAAAGCACAACCGTGCGAAGCACAATCGTGATTTAGAGACTTCACTTCAATGTACGCGTTGCATTCTGGTAGAAAACGAAGCAAGTGTACTCCTTCTGATGCATTCTACTTATGAGAATGCTCTGAAGGTGAAAGGGTGATTGCTTCTGTTTGTGACAATTTCATCGTCTGATAAGTGGGTTTTATAACACGTTCCCTCTATCAATTCGAACTTACTGAGATAATCCAATGCAACAGAGAAGCCAATTTAGTGGTGATGAGAAGAACAATTGCTCAATTTGTCAAATGAAACCTGCTCACAACTCATTCTTCAGTGAGCTATTCATGACATTTTAAGTCCAGCAAAGCTCTAAAGGATAAAATTCGCTTTGCGACTGTTGCCAAATTGTCGGTAATTGGATGTAGTGTCTTGCTTTTTGCACATTTCTGCAAGAAGGAAAGAAACAATATCATTTTCATTGCCTCAAGCACCGTCTCATCCCACAATGGCGTTTATGCCGCCTACTGATGATATTATAGTAAAATGTGTTTAAATTTTGACTAGTCAAAAATATCAAACGAATCTTAAGCATGAAATAACATACAAAGCAGTTGTTTTCATCATTTATCGAATACGCGGATGTTATGACATCAGACATCACTATCAATGTGTCCAGCACCTACACTACCACCGAGGCAAAGGATATTGCCTCACCTAACAGAGAACGTAATGCAGTGTTAGGTTATTCAATCGCTCAGCCCTTTATTTTTTTTCCTATCAATGCAAGCCATTCAAAACCTTATTGCAATCCCAATTTGCTGCATCGGGAAGATTGAAAACAGTAATACAAGCGAAGCGAAATTTCGACAAAAGTTATATGACATTTACCAAAATTAAGTAATCCTTTAACATTTTAGACAAGCAAATATTTTAAGCATTTGTTCTAGCTTTAGCTATTAAAGTTACTGTTACTCGCATTCACTAACAATTTGCAAGAAAAAGTAAAATCTGCTTCTGCACGCGTCCTCGGGAAGGCGCTTTTAAGGAGGTCAGATATGTCCAGAAATTCGGTTGCAACACGTTGCGTGTACTTGAGCAAACCACACGGCTAAAGTGCATGCGCCTACGTGTTGTTCTCTGGCACACGAGTTCACGCTGGCTTTTCACACGTTTACCTCAGTAGCTCCACTCTTCTTACGTCATTCTCCATTGCTGCTCGTCCTCATCAAGCATTCCAGTTTCTCTCTTAACTTAACTCTAATGCTAAGCTAATCGTTGAATCGATCTCCTCTAAATGCTATCCTTAATGACTAGTGTTTGCTTCCTTTGCTCTTGGTTATCAATGCACTCAACAGACATGCAGATTCAAACACCTCCCTATAAAGAGCTCATTAACGTAGTGACATGAGTCTTCGTTGATGTCGTGGTCATCTGGAGATATATGGATGGCATGATAATCACCGCCATACATACAGCACGGTCCGAAGACCACATCGTGAAGTGAAGACACAGTCCTTCACCAGTTCCTAATAGATTCGGCGATCATTAGGTATTCGGCACTCTACCTCACTGCCTTTACTCAACTATGTTTGTCCTAGCAGCAAAATTCAGGAGCACCCAGTCTAGTGCTTCTCTGGTGCTATTAATCCAAGTAAAGATTTGCATCCATTTGATGACATCAGACAATTCTGTGCATAAAAAGCGATTCCTGTTAACACAGCAACTTTGATGGAAATGGTTATCATGCTGCATACGGAACAGCGCATGCAAATACGGCAGGTTTTGTTTCGCCTTCACCTCGATGAGAAGTGCATGTTCAGAGCACCTCATGTCCACATTATTCAACCAGCACAGATGCTTCAAAGCTTCGTTGTAAGTTCATTGGGCTTCACGAAGAAAATAACGAAAGATAAGCAAAGTGAAGTCTCTACAATGGCTTAATGATGCCATCTTAAATAAAACTGTCCTTACAACTTTTCAGGCCAACAACTTTGTGGGCATCCGAGTTCAGTTTAGCCACTGAATTCATTTTACGCGCTTATGTTAATTAGTATCATAAACAAAATAATTTTCTGGTGTTTTACGCCTCCACATGGAGGAGTTGCATGGAGACAGTCAAGCACATCCAAGAAGGTGGTCCGCCCACAGATCACATGGCTGATGTGCATGCGCCAACGCGTCAGCTGATGGTGCGCGAGTCCACGTTGGCTAAGACACACGGTTAGCTGATGAACTCTATATTTTCACAGTGGTCTTCACTATTTCCCATCTTCTTTTATCCCCATGTTTTCTCTTTTACTTTAGGCTGGATGCAGAAAGAGCTGCAGCCCTTAGCTCTGTAATTAGTACCGAGATTTACCATTCACACCGCGAAACCTATCCTCTCTCTTCTATGCTAATACTTCAGCTAATGTCTCCCACACAATTTACAGAATCAGGCAATTACGCAAAAAGGGATAGACTTTTTAGAAAGCGACAAAAATGATTAAGCTTTCTTGCTGCTTCTGGCGATAAAACTTACTAAAGCGGTAGAAATGTCGCAATTTTCACGATGAGAAGGCACTGTTCTTGTTTGAAATTTTAATCTTCATAGTAAATCGCCATATCGTATCGAGGAAAAGGAGAATGAAACCTAACCAGAAGGGAATATTGACGAGTTATAGCGTTATATGCAATGGCCCCATTATTTCTTGCCTTCTTTCATTTTTACGCGCTTTAAGCGATTAATATTATTAAGAAAAAGAACTTTCTAGTATTGCACGTCCCCACATGGAGGAGTTACACAGAGGCGGTCAAGCATACTAGAGGAAGTGGTCTGCCTATGTGTCACGTGGTTGGTGCGCATGCACCAACGCGTCATGTTACATAAATCCATGTTGAATCCGACATATGCTCATCTGATGACCTCTGCGACTTCGTATTAATCCTCATCATCTATCGTTCTCTTTCACCTCATTCGTTTCGTCTTTACTTTAAGCTACTGACTTTAGTTATGCATTCGTCGTCGATTTTCATGAGATAGAATCGACATCTTCTTGCATCGGTGACTTGTTCAAGACTAATCTACTTTTTGTTATCAGTAAATTTATCAAATACGGAGAAATCTAACAGGCTTCTAAAACCTCACAGACGCAGTACCATAGGCCTTTATTGGCATTGCAATGGCCTAAAATTTTGCGGAAGGAAAGGCTGCTTACTTTCGTGTAGAAGGTCTCAAAAGCCCTTAGCATGGCCTGAAAGTTATGCCCAAAGTAAATGGGCAGCCTCAGATACTAAATTTCTTCGTGTAACTAAACAGACAGTTAAGAGGAGGGCCGGAATAATACGCAGTTTTCTTTAATTCCATTAAGGTTAACTCCAATGTCAAATCACGGTTCTTTTACTTTATAGCCTTGTCAGTTGACTACGATCAACTCTACGCAGCTCGTTTTCGCGCCTACTTATTTGTCGCCTTTATGATCCACTGCACTGAGGCCACCCTAGTGACCTGTGTTTTCCAGGCATCATTTTGATTTTCCAAGTCGACTTTTGATCATAATTATGTTCTGGTGAATCGTTATCTCTGACAAGCGTTCGCCCGCTATGATTGCGTGCTACTATTCATCTACATCCTTTTGGACCTACCACACGAGAAAATTCCACTTGTACTGAGCTACTCACACCCAGTGGAAAAATTTTACGATAGCGGTTGAATTTAAGTACAAAATTAGGCTTTTGGACTCTGTTGAAGTGCCTTCTTCGGCTTAGCTGCATCTTTGTTAACACAGCCTTATGAATCCGACCCTACCTAGTGTGAAATCTGTCATCTCTGGGCAACGCACCTCGGTGAAACCACAGCCACAAGTGCGCAAGCCAATTTTGTGTCAACTTAGGTTTTCGCTAATTTGAGTTCCTACTTCAATTCATATTGCAGGACTGCACAGCTCTAGCTCATACGATCTCATACCATGCATTTGTGCTGTAACAGATAGCCCGCAGCCGCCTATCTGGATGCAAGTATTGAAGCGTCACAATTGACGCAACTTAAATCTGCGCATAAGGGCTGGGAGGTCATTAGCATGGTTCGAAGGGCTCGCCAAGAAGCCTAATCACAGCATCCATCTACCGAAAGACTCGTGTGGCTAAACAAACGAAGTGCCAGTAGTCTCCTATGCCAAAACCTTGTGCGCTTTCATAGCATAAAATACTTAGACGTGAGGTCTTTGCTTGGTCGAATTTGTTTTTTGGGCATAATACCTTACTCAGTGACGAATGCGGAGCCTCGTAGCGTAGTATTGCAAGAATGGCAGTTTGGGGCAAAATCAATATTTGTCTGTACTAAAGTACTGAGTTTCTTCTAGCCATGACCCAATCTTTACCCTGAAGGCCTTGACACTTTCGATGATCCATCATGAGTGTTAATGGAATTGCAATCATCTTCCCCTTCATTGTTACACTGTTAAAACCTCAGGCTATGTTAAGAAGTGCGACAACCTTTTAAAACATTCATTTTTATATCCTAGTTAGGTATTGTCTCCTATTATCTCTATTTGCCACCTTTTTGGTAAATCATTACATTTTTTTGTATTTGTGCTTTACTTTAATACCCCTTTTGAACGTAGTTGAAATGCTAGCTTTTCAGCAACGATTGGTTCCTATTTCACCCCAGACAGCACCTTTGCTTTCAATTCCTGCAAATGCCTCGACCGCTGTCTTTCTTTGTGTTGGCGTTCGCATAAAATGGTAAGGCATATCTATAACCATATTGGTAGGGTTAGGGGTACACTCCTACTAGGCGATGCAGGAAGTCTTTTAACCTGCTCTTCTTGAGTAAAGCAAAATGTAGCGCCACACTTCGTTAAGCTAACCAAAAAGTAAATGCTTTAAAATGAGTAAGATTCAGCTGTTGGTCTAAGTCTGTTTGCGTTCCTGAATAAATAGCGATCACTTAGTCGACCAGACATCGCGCACTAACTAGTAACGAATCGACAGTGAGCTTGAAGTGACTGTTGTTGCAATTAAGGTATAACTGAGTCAATAAGCAGATAATCAGGATTTAGTAAATGACTAGAAGCAACTTTCAAAATACAGCTACGAAAGGGACAAGTATACAAAAATGCGAAAACAGCATTTCCCTAGATATGAAGATGGCCGCAACATTATAATGTAGAACTCAACCGCTACATGGTGAGCATCAGCATAATATCTATCAGAAGAGTGTACACATTTGAGTCTTGAAAGGGACGGTCCGAAATGTCAAAGGTGTATTTGCCATTGCAGATTTGGTTGTGGTAGTTAGTGCCTTGGTTGCCAAGTGGAGGTAAACATTTGTCAACTCAATCATCCTGCGGATTAGCGAAGTCTGCGATAAAACAAAGGCGCGTTTGACAAGCATGACCCTTGGGCTCCATACTTAAAGTGAGTAAAACAACAGATGGCCCGCATACTTTCACGTAGGTTGCTGGCAGTGTGACTGGGCCAGCGTGGACTCATGTGACATCGGCTGAGGCGTTGGAGCATGTACATTAGACATGTGATCTAGGAGCGGATCACTGCCTTGGACATGCTTGACCGTTCCTTTGTAGCTCTTTCATGTTGAGACGTGTAGTACCTAACAATTATTTTTGTTCATAATATTAACAGCTAAATGCGAGCAAAATTACTTTTTGTAATTAAATGTAAGTCTAATGTCTACCACAGCATCAAGTTTTGACTCCAAAAACAGTAGACAGTCCGTTTTTATCTCGGTCGTAAAATCAGCACTAATTCTTCTGCTTCACGCACAATCGCTCTATGCCTTGGAATGGGTTGAGTTCATTACTTGAAGTAATGACATCAGAGGAACAGAGAGAGATTGTGTCACTTGAACAATAAGTCGCAGACGCTATTGTTCACTGGTCCTTAAAAAGTAAACAACGTTGTGTGGATTCAGTGATGTCTTAAAGCAGGATTCTGAGGATAAATAATCGTAACCCAGACTACCTAAAGAAAGCTGCAATAAGATTCAAGTGGTCTAAATAGACGGTAGCTTACATGATGACATATAAGAAATGGTGACTAAGGAGGTTGGGTGAATCCATTTGTTTACTGACCTAATTAAGGAGAGTTTAAGCACAAATGCACTGACACCAAGCTGAAAGCTGTCAAAATTATGTTCGATGACGTACTACTTGTTCATCTCAAACACGGATCAAGAAAGAATCAAGCGTTTGAAGAAATGAATGCTGTGACGATGTGAGCTGGAACAATCACGGCCATTGCCATCACTGCCAATTGAGCTACTGTGAGGCTCACTTCTTAGTCTTTGGTCTACACCCCTTGCAGAGGGTTAATTAAGCTCGAAACCATGTGAGTGACTTTCGTGCTCGCTGTCGCCACTGACATGGATGTGGACGACGATGCCAACTGAGGTGCTTTACCATCATTTTCAACCGAGAACCCCCTCTCAAGGTTTGTCTTCACACCAAGCTACGGCCCCACCTTCCCTTCTATCTAATTATTTCCAAGTTTCGAAATCACCCACTCATTCATATTTAATTATACTGTAAACGCAAAAGCATAAACAGAAGTTGCATTACACGAAGCAGTTAAAGTAAGAGCAGAGGCCGTATCAGGCAAGGCAATTTGCAAGGCCACAAAGGAACTAACAAACTTTTTACGGAAAGGGTGGTACCACGTCATTTTAGAGGAGGAGAATTTGCAAAGAAATTCTATTTCTTTGTTACTACTGACGACTGGCACATGCTGGTGTGAAGTAAAGTAAGGTATGATTGTTCACGAAATGAGGAGGGTTTAAAATAACGAAGCTAACCACCATCACGCAACTGTACCCAGCACTCCACCTTCACTGGTGCTGCAGACAGGAAGGAGAGTTAGATTAGTACAGGCAATAAAAAGTGCTAAAGACGAAATCCGAACCCACACTCTCTTACTGAGGGGCAGATACTCATCCATCACGCCGCAGGAGCTAACCTTACGATTACCCTCGTTGGCGTCTCTCAGATGGCTCGTTTTTTTTCTTGTCCCTCTACACACCATTGCAGCAGTCTAACCTCTCCTAACTCTAGGTTTCGCCACTGTTCCACACCCATACTCGGTCATTCCAACTATTTTCTACCTCATCTCCTCTATGATTACTACCTCCCAATTAACGTCATTTAGCAATTCTGAACTCACTTTACATAGCTTTATCAGTTCTTCTAACCCCATTAAATTTGCCGCGAATCACAATTTCCTGTTCTATTTAGATACTTACAATGTCTATTTCCATTTCCTGCTCTAAGTGCTCTTCTTGCCTTTTTATTTCTTCCGTTTTTTCATGTCTCTTAGAATTGCTTACGTTCTGCACTTACAAATCGCATCAATTTTGTGATTGAATTTTTGCCTTCAAGCAGAGTCTGTTCCAGATTCCTGTACTTGTAGACCAGCTATATTTTGAGAATGTCGCCTCCGTTTAAAAACAGTATTGGCCTCTGTAGCTGTAGTTTTCTTCATGCTGACCCTGGCGGACATTTTGCTTTCCTTCGAGGAGTTGCTGTGTTTGTGTAGGTGCACTAACATGACCACACTCCTACTACTCGCATTGTTTACATTACTAACAAGGGTTGGTATACTTCAAGCTCGTTATGCGTAATCTCTGGATCCATTGTTGTGATATCTCGGAGCCGCACAAAGCCGCACTACTACGCAGAGGCTTCTTCTGCGGTACTTGTCGGCACACTAATGCTCGCGTCGTTTAACCATGGTCAAATTTTACATGCGATTAATCGTAAAAGCTTGCATCCGTTAATAAAGCCAAGTGGTAGATACTCACCTTTTTGTTTGCAGTGTCCTTTAAAGAAGCACAGAACTGTCATTCCTCATGGGCAACTAGGCTAACTTTAAATGGCTAACTACATCGTCTCACACCGACGAGAATACAGAATGAAGATAGCTAACAACCAACTAGTCACTGCTGGCCAACTAATATTTATAGACGACTTCGTCGGAAGAGTCTGTAAATAGTCAGTCAGTCCAGGTGTGACTCAAAATTATAATCCTTGGTTCTGGAAATCAATGTCTTATCCAACAATTTATCTATGTTCCATTCTTCGACTAAGAAGGGCGTACCAAAGACCCTTATAGCTGTAGTTAATAACTTAATATTGCTGACTGTGTAACTCAGTGGTTTAGGGGTGCGATTCTTCTTTTGGGTGCAAGAGTTTCAAGATTTAAATTCCAGCCGAGATCGAAGTCAGTGGTGTTTGGTGGGTTGTATTGTAACACTGAGCATGCTATATAATTCCTTGATTTCGCCTATAATTTGCCTTGCAATAACTCTCCTTATTAACTCGTCAGTTACCTAAACCAAACCAGATTTACTTTCTAAGGACATCATTAAAGGATACCAATTTTATCTCGAGGATAACCTATCTTCCGCATCTCTCATCCGCTTACTTTGTTTTTGATTTTAAATGGAGGATTGAATCTATATACTTTAAAAAATATTGCTGCGCTACTTGCCAAAGGGCTTTACATAATGCATTCGTCGACTGCGTCTTCGACATCAATAAATGAATAGATGAGCCACTCCTCTACTTCAGACATGGGGGTGTGATTATCGCAAAGCCATCTCCGAAACGCTGAGCAGAATCCCCTTTTCCTAATAAACTACAGGGCGTCACCATCAGTTACGTCTTGGCAAAACCAGTTGCTTACTCCATAACTATGAATAACAAATTATAGCAACACGTATGGCAACCGGTGCCTACTTGCTCGGCTATTTTTGCAAAGTCTAGTAGTCGTGCACTCACTTAATCTTGACAGGTAGCTTGCCTTTTTATAGACCCATACTCCAACCCTAGTTATAACTCCACAAGCGTCTAAATTACCAAAAGGTAACTGAGAAAGATATGCAGTCTGTAACAGTCTCTTCTTTTTATGCACTAACATTTGCCTACTCATTACGTTGGTCAATAAAAAATGCATTCTAAGGTCGCCCATTACTACTTACCTAATTTGACCTTAAGGTGGTTCAGGAGCATGGTAAATTCGAATAAATCATACGTCAGTTATTTTATCAGAATTTCGCTCCAAACCTGTTATCTTTGAGAATTCTGTCAACTGGAGCTTTTCGACCCAATGGTAGTTAAGGAACTCAACGGTTCAATTAATATCTTGCTTTCATAGTCTGAGGTCGAGTACAAAGAAGTAATTTTATGGGCAGTTCAACTATTTATGAATATATTCCTTCAGGATCTGAATAAGTATGCGGGAAGTATTAAACCTTAAGACTTCTCAAAACTTAGCCATCTACATTTTTATTGTGTTGGCTCCGCAGATTGTCAAGGCCGCTTTTACAAGAGGTTGAATTGCTATAGTGAGATGAAAGGGATTAAATTTGACCTAGCCAACATCGTCCTAAATGAGTATACTTCGGTGGCCACAGCTTATTGCTGTTGCTTGAGAGACTGGCTTAAAAACGTTGTTTTCTTAAAAAGGTATTCAAAAAATGCAGAGCACAACAGACGCTGCCTGCTCACTACTATGAAACCGTTCAATCAAATTTGAGCATGCTCCTTTAAATAAGGCTGCAAGTTTTGGTTAATCAATCTGCTCTACTCAATTATGAGTGTTATGCATTCGTGTGCGGGAAGCAAAGATTGCGCTTAGAAGTTGAATAATGCATTAAAATTCGAAAATTTACCAAACTTAGTTCATGCGTGATTTTCTACGTTAAATACTTTAAGGCAAATTTTAGTCAAATTAAGGTGAATCCGAATAGGATTTGCTTGTAAACATCAGCGACCCACAGTTTAAGATAGATGCATGTGGTCTATCCTAAGAAAGTGTCCAAGCCAATGCATTCAATGAAAACGTTGTGGCGGCGTACTGCAGAATTATAAAGGCAATTATGATGAAATAACTGTATTGGCGAGGGGTGTCATGAGCTCTAAATGAGATACAGGATGTGTGGTATTGATGATGGACGATATTAACATTATGTATAGACGGCTAATGATTACTGCTGCCGAAATATTTTATAGAGATCGTGGTTCTTGAAAACGATTGATATATATATATATATATATATATATCATAAACCTGTAAACACGAGTTCGAGAACTCGTTTGCCTGTTAAACCCAAATACAAAATTATAGGTGGAATATCTATTTCATCCTGTAAACATTTCCCTAACAGCAGTAATTAATAAATGCAGAATAAATCAAATGAAATTTGCTTCACTTTTTGTCTACTAAAGCACATCAACCCTGTGAGTTAAAGAAAGTTTTATGAAGCTAAACATGCTCATCCACGAGGTATTGCTCTACTTTTACGCTTAACTACTTTGCAATGTCCTCATCAGTGCCTGAATCCAGTTTAAAGCAGGCAACTTGAGCCAACTTAAAATTAGATCAATATTTCATTGTGCAAGTAAGATTAGTTAAAATGTCTCCTCTAAGTGAAATGGGAAGTCTCGGCGCTCAGAATAGGTGCCCATCCAGATGACCATAGGCTCACTGTGATTGCCGATTCTCGTTTGGCCTGCGAGCAAGCAATAACCAAAGTAGTCATTGAACTTTACTTCAAAAGCGAAATTCGGAAAATTTGCAAAGTGGCACGAAGCACGAAATTTTCAGTGCAGGACTAAGTGTCACAGGTGCATGCAATTGGTTCAATGCTCTCTGGAGGGCCACAACAATCAGCAGTGGAAAGGGAGGAAATCTAAAGATTATTTTGTATTGGCTTCTACACGTATTCTGCGAAGTCACATTGTTTCGAACCTACAGATGAAGAAACCATGAAACGTGGAAAGGCTAGTCACTATTGATGGCGCATCAGGCCTACAGGTTGGACATCTGGGTGTTGGTAAATTTTGAATGGGTTCGAAACTACTTTATATGCCACGACATGTGAAGCCATCATAGGGCTGATTGTTGGCCTATGCAAGACTGTTAATTCAGGTGTGGGAGGTGTAATAAAAATTAAAGTGCAGACTAGATAGTAGTCCTTAACATTGATAAAATCCATCTGAGAATAAATACTTGGCATCAGAAATGTCCATCATTAGTTTAGTAGGAACAAAGACAAGCTTCCAAGTGATGCAAACAGCCTTTTGCATTACTGCAGGCATTTACTCGGGGTTTCAAGCAGGGAGAGAATCAGTTGAGCAAAATAAGTGGTAGTAACTGCTACGAGCATAAGGCTCAGCAGTTAAACCGGGCAAAACTCTGATAGATCCTGAGTTAGCTCTTAGGCTTTTCCTTTGGACGCATATCACCAAGGGAGTGATTGACACTTGAATTGCATTCACGAAAAATTAACGGAGCGCTTTGAGCGATTCATTTAGCTAGGCTACTTCAGCCCACTCTGCATCGAGATAAGATGGACAATTTTATAAAATACCCTGCCACTAATACTGATCTTGTTCCTGGCATGTACACTGCCAACAATCATTTTATTTCCTTGAGTTGCTAGCAAGCAGGTGACCAACCGTTCTAATTATATGTTAACGCCCGCTTCATGGGAGTGTTGATGAGGAGCGAGAAACATGAAAATAGAAGTAGAAGTGCAATGAGCACGAACGTCAGGTACAACAATTAGAACCAACAAGAGGATCATATAAGCAAGCACATACTTTAGCACACAGATCATTTTAAACCAAGCAGAGACAGACAAAGAAATGGAGTGTGAGAGTTGGCCATGTTCGTATCCGTGGAAGTAAGCACCGTGGGCTTAGGTTGTGAAGAGCCCACAATGCTAGAAGCGTTTGCGGTGGCCGGTGTAGAAGCCGCACTGGGGCATGCCACATGCAGACGTGGGAATGGTCGGAGCAGTGGTAGTAGACGCCTGGAGTTGTGCTTACACTGGCGGTAGTGAGGATGACTTTAAATGCCCTGGAGGTGAAGGAGCTAGTTGACAGTGTGCTCATTTTCCTCTGTTTCCTTTTTGCTTTGACTCTGAAATAACTACTGCTAATTTGCATCGTGTTTTTCATGGGCTATTGCTTTCGCTGTTGCGGTTTTATTGGGCTCCTAGGTAGACACGATAAACGCTATCTGAGAAAAGTGCATAGAGTAAGCGATGTGTGATATGCGAATCTTGCCGACATACGAGATACAGGTCACAGCTCTTCTGTGAGGTAAATTAATTTTATTTACTTTTGTGGTTTGAACTATTTATTTGTGAGACAGTGCATCTTCCTGACCTAGGGGCTAAAGTTGATATTTGAGCCCCATATTTTGTGTGAATATGAATTCAGCTAAAAGATTTGATCAAAAGACATTGCAATTCCTAAAACTCTTTGATACGCAGCCACAGAAAATGGGTCTTTTTTAAGCTATCTGGCTAAAGTCAGTCTTAGCTTTACCGATACACTTAAGTTTTAGCTTTAATGTTTTCGAGCCTCACTGTTTCTTTCGGTATAAAGAATGTGCGTACATACTCTACATATTCTAATTAAGCCTAATTCTTGTTTTATATTCCTTTGGTTTTAGTTCCTCATCTTTAGGTTTTCCCCGTTACCATAGCGTGCTCTATATTCAGTACCCTAATTTCTATTATACCATCAAATCCTATACCTCGAATGTTCAAATCGTCATTGTAAGCCACTGCCCTCGAAGCGATTAAAGAGACTGTAACAGGGAAATGTGCATTACCCTCTGTATCCGCTGACCATGGTCCTCTGCCTGGCTTACTAGCGCATTAGAAGGCGATTCGTGAGTCTCCGCTTTTGCACACATGCTAGCGTAGACCAGCCAGGGCAATATGACCACCTCTTTGTCTTTGACCGAAACCGATAGTCTGAACAAAGTATTACAGTAATGTTGCAAGAAAAGTCAAACAGAGCACATTACATGAAATGAGAGGAGTGTTGTGTGTCATTGGCATACAAATTGCTGAAAGTGCAAGCCCGAATATATCGACTTATCCAAATGGATGTAATGATGGGGGTAGCCCAATTATTTGCTTACAATTTTTTTATTTATAGCTGTTTTTTGATGCCAATATGCCCCTATTTGTTTGATTGCATTGATTTCCATTAAACGCAATGAGAATGGCTGCATAGTACCGGCTGGCAGTCCGGTCCGGCTTGAATTGGAAAAACCGTATGCGACAATAAATACTGTGGTGTTTAAAGAGGAACATCAGCATTATCTCTATTTAGAAACTGTATATTTGCCATTTAGTTGACCTTCCGGCACAGATTTGCCATTTATAACTCTGATTTTCAATGTCTGATATGTACTTTTACGTAATATATATAGTGAGAAGTAGCAAGTGCAACGACTAGTTTTAATGATCTGCCTTATTCAAATGCAAAGTCATCCAGAGAAAAAGTATGACCTGCATCAATATCATGTTTACAAGTAGGTGCAAATGCACTTGGAGAACTCTGACTTATGCTATGAGGCAGTCAAGTACTGCTGACTTTCTCTCCTTGCCTCAGGCTAGCACAGTGACTTGTAGCTTAGCCCAACCCATCTGTCAAATCATATCATGTACTTTATTATTAAAAGTGACAGTCTAGTGACTTGGACATGAAGCGATGGTGCGTATCCAATAAAAAAAGCAAGGCAGGTATTTAAATTCGAGCAGGGTTAAACAAGTTGCACAGAGCAATGTGACAATAATTTTGACGAATGAAACCAAAGATGGCTCACGTGCATTCCTCTCCTCGTCCGGGACTCAAACGACACTCCAGTTATGACATTTATTTTTTTTTAAAACAAACTACTATATGCCTCACGCAGCCTTTAAGCCTTGTAGCGTAGTTATAAAATAATTGAATTACAGTTCTGGCAAACGTAGAAAGGGATGCGTAGACACATTTGCTCATCTCGAGTATTAGTGCAACAACACGTATGTGTTTACTTTGCCACAAAACTGGAAAGTAACATGCTTCGTCTCTACTCTTATCGTTTTCAAGCTTAATTTTGCAAAAACCTTTGACTGCTCAATTTTACTACTTTTTGATGCAGCAGTATTCCCACTGCCATCTAAAAGAACCAAATATTTTCTATGCAATGTCACCATTAAACATAACGCAGCGATTTCAAAACATTAGCCATTTGGTCAAATAGAAAAGCCATTAATAAAAGTCGTGAAGTAACAAAAGGCTTTAGGGTTCACTTTTTTTAATTTTGCATTACACATGCGCTTGGGTTGTCGAGTCTATACTGATGCTGCCGAATCAAGGTGTCCTGGATGCGACAGGAAGCAAATACTTTTCACTTTATTAGTGATACTGACAATTTTATGCACGTTGGATAGTGAGGTTGGTAGGCGTGGGTAGCCGCGAGGTTTTTCCTCATTTGCCACACGCTTCCAAACAACGAATACCTGAAACCTTTATTTTCGTAAGCAAGTTTATGCGACACCTCTGACTTCTGCTGATTAGATTGATCATTGTTAAGGTTTCGGCCAATGGAGTTCCGGATGAGTAGGATGAGCTTTGACGCAACCTGCCACTGTTTTTCCACTCAGCGGATCGAATGCGAGCAGTTTTATTCCTTCATCGTATCCCCTCTATAAGACCATACCGATCACGCAATGCCCTGGAAGTGCAGCAGTGTGCTTCGACACACTGGTTTTAAGTTTCATTAGTTTGTCAGTTAGCTCACTTTATTGTAAATTCATTATTCACTAAAATCTGCCTGGCAAAAAACAATTAACTGACGCTCAAGTTAAAGGTAGAAGTCTTTTATACAATCACAATCGAATTGCAGTGGCTAGAGCATAGATAAGACGTAAACATTAGATGCCGCCGACCAAAGCAGATAATCGCGTGCAGCTCAAGATGACATGCCAAAGGCAGTAAGCTGCATCAACACTGGCATTTTGGAAGTTTTGCAGGGTAGATGCGCAGAATAGTGTACAAAGGTCCAAGGTAAAAGACAAATCTTGACAATTTTTTGTACCATGACATTGACACGGTTCAAAAAGCAAAAAGAGGAACAGATTTCGAAAAAGCTAGCCTCTAAGCAGCGTTTCTGTTCTACTAAATTAGAGAAGGAAGGATTCAAATAGGAGCCTGTTAGGTAAACAGCTGAAATGTGCTTCGACAATGAAGTCGGATGACAATCCATGGAGACGCAAAACATCGAATGCATTACCTCGATTCCCTTCAGGTCCTAGAGTCGCGAACAGTGGACACGTAAAGGGAACGAGAAAAGAAGCAGTGCTAATGAACTTTGTCGCCAAGAGAGGTGGATGCTGAAGCGGTGTGCAACATTAACAGACCAGGGCAGCAGGCGCGGGTGGTAGTTGTGGACGGGTTTGATGGGGGTGACAGTGCATCAAACCTAACTGGCACCAGGCTCAGGGTGGTCAGCAAGGCTCTAGTCCCAAGTATGGACTGAGCACTGCACTCCGCCATGTTGAGGCCTGCGATGGAATCTAATCAGATTTGCTCGAGGGCACAGTTTTGCCAGTAGGGAGCTTTTGGGCGTCCCTTTGTCTCGATTTTCCTCTGTCATCCAGTCGCATCATGTCTTCCCTCTTCCTCAGATGAGAGCATTCGTGAGAGCATCTCAGTTTCCTTCAACCATATGAACGTTTGCTAGACCTTATCAGGTAAATTTGTAAGCATACGCAAGTTCTAAATCTTTTACAACAAGTCTGCAGTTAGCTTACTAGAAGCGTATCTGTGATGCTGTAATACGTTTGCAAGAGGGTCATATTCAAGGAGTGGCTGTGGGTATGTCTTATATTTCAGGATTATGGTAGCAATAGGAGATTTGTTATTTCTGTGAGAATGGCATCAGCCTAATTAGATGGAAGGCATGCGAATGCTCATTTTCTACCAGACTTAAGCACTTCAGTGATTCATTATTTTTATCAGTTGTATGTCCTCGTCACCAACGTCTTGCGTTGCTCGCCGTATTCGGTGCGATAATCGAGTGATTGTAGACGAGGTGTGACCATTGGGATCCCAGTAAAGGCTGCGAGTGGAAATATATAAGCAGGCATTTACCAATGCGTTGCACGACTTCGTCAGGAGACGATTGTGTTGACGTCAATCAAACCGGTAACTATGAATTAAAGTCGTTAGTAAAAGGCGGTTACGGCGGAGAGGCAAGGCCTGACGGATGGCAGGGCTTTCCACGTTGGCGCCAGTCCTGGTCGTCTCTACAACAGTGCTGCCGTTGGTGGCAGTGGGGTGGCAATGGTGAGGCTGGGAGACTTCAACGCCGACTTGCACCTGCAATGACATTTTAGGCGGTAAGAGTGCTCGAGCCGCGATAAGGTGAGCAAGCTAATGTAAACTTTTTACTTACGTTTGAGCGGATCGTGTTCTACGAAATGAACTTTGTCGAATGCAAAGAGGACTAAAGGATTGGTAGACAATTTCAAGGCAATTTGATATTTGTAATAGAGCAGATAAATAACGGCCCACAGTGTATTGGTTGCCATATTAACTAATCACATTGAGTTTCGATTAGTCAGTCTTCAAGGAGTACTGACCCTGAGGAAAGACGGCGCTGATTAACAGGCTGCGTGGATGCATTTGTAGGCTTTGGCGTGGTGCATGTTTGGAGGCACATAGTGGAGTTTCATTAAGACGCCAGTTAGCCCATGTGGTATGAGGGTGAAAGGAGGTATGCGCAAAAGTTGCCACAATAATAGATTAGGCTTAACTGCCCGTCTGAGACCCTCGTCATATCCATCTAGACCCATCAAATTAACTTATTTATTAAAAGGGAAGAGGAGAGAAGGGAGGTGATAGTAAGGTAGAGCAAAGTGGAATGGAACAATGGATAACGAGGCAGTACAGCATTAGGAGAAACGAAACAAGTTAAGAGAAATAATTTGCTGCCAAGCTATGCTGATGTTAGGTGATAGGAGTCTTTCTATTTGCGTACCGAACTTTCCACATCTTTATGAGTCACCACAATTTAGACGTGCGAAACGGGTGCGTAATAATTTATCACTGGTACAAAATTTGGCTGCGTACCTGGAACTAATGGCAAGTGTCCCAACCACCGGAAGAGAAACCAACCAAGCAACGAGCTTTGTCTTAATTAAGAGAAATTAACCGGTTAGCAATAATGCATTGTTTACTCTACTTTTTATGAAATTTTTGTATAAAGGGCTAATTTTGCCCCCAATTTTGTGCCACATGCCTTGCTCGTAAGCATCTGCGCACCTAACCAAAAGCATTTGCTTCAAGCTCGTCTCATCAGGCTAGCCAGGTAAGGTGGTCGCCTGCTTTGAAATTATGAAAAAGTGCGTGCATCAAATTTCTTAAATTCTCATATATTTTATCGTGGGCATAGGGACAGCACAGTAACGTTTGCCACAACTTTGTGAAGGCCACCTAAGAAAACTACAGTGATAGAATAAAAGAATTTTAAGCTGACTTTTATGCAAGACTTTCAGGTAGAGGTAGAGAAATGGAGAAATAGAGAGATAAATTTTAATCGTACAATGTGGTTCTCTGCGATTCTCTTGGGATGCTAGCCCATTGCTGAGCACAAAACCTGTGAATTTCCATTTTGCAAGATAGTAAGATGCGAGGATCTGCATATTTGATAGTGTTCCATACGATTTTTCTTTCCCTCGTATAAAAAAATTTTGGTAACAATAACGAAAATATAAGATAAAAATTTGCGCGGCTGCTTTGGTAAGTAAATGTAAAGATCGGCGGTTGCAAGGCCGTTAAGCGGGTTTTGAATGCAATTAATTCACTTATTATAAAGGTGTAAGTGGACATAAAAAGACATCTGATTTAAAGTGAATGAAGCATGAATTTCAAAAGCTGCTATACGGAATACTTCACTTCTTAAAAACGTAGTCTCTCAATACTTTAAGAAATGTGGAGATGCTATTCTGCTTAAATAATTTAAGGCAGGCTGGAAAATAGAGAACTAAAATTGATATTTATTTGATTGCATGCAAAATTCAAAAGACAAATCGCTAGAATCTTGCGGCAAGTTATAAGATGCAAAAATGTTTTTCCTTATTCTTCGTCTTCTGTAGACTTAGTGATTGGTTTCAATTTCCGCGCAATCAGTATTTGCTGTAGCAGCGTCAGAACCCCACACAAGTGACTACATCATGGTGATTTATCAACTACGAGCTGTTAAAAGAAGTTGCATCTAAAGTTCTTTGGTTGTTGAAGCAAAGAACCAAACAATATTTTGCGACGAGGCTCTCATTTCTAAGGCGCAGTTTTAATGATAACAAGTGCACTGAGAGTTCAGCATGGAAATCTTGTTTGTGCCCATCCTAGTGGCTTCGAAGTAAGGTTTGTGCTTAAGTGATTCACTACCCAATCAACTGCTGCATACACGCACATCACAAGCAAACTTGTAATCGGCGAGGTGATAGTTGCCGCCCAGTGTAGCAAAGTGACTAGAGTGACTCCTTTTGAACGTCAGAGACTTGCACCGCTTCGGCATTAGTTGCATGCCAATTTGCTTAGTGGGCAAGACTTCCATGTGAATGACTCTATTTGCTCCCCGTGAGTTGCTAAAGCAGGTACGGCGCATGCGTGCATGCGCGTGTGATAGGTAGCTGGATGATAAAGAAAGCAACGGGTAATTGCGGTCTCGATTTGCGTTGTGAGATTTGTCTTGGTCCGGTGATGAGTGTTGGGCACCTAACGCACGGTTGCGCGTGATTTCAGGTAATCAAAGTAAGATGAGCAAGGGCATGTTAAGCCGGAATACTTTCAAAAATCAGCTATGAGAATAGAACCTTTGAGAAATTGGAGATGAGCATTTAATGAGGGTTTCAACATCCCCGGTCGGTATCACCCTTAATGGCGTTTTTCTTGCATAGGAGGATTGCCAGAAATTTTAGCACCACTGGCACTGGTTATAGCACAAGTTAAAACAAAGTAAATCCACGAGTCACTGCAGACATCAGTTTCGAGCTGAAGCTCAAAGGACCATTCGCGTGTTTGTTTATCACTAGTCCACAATGGGTGGAAACGGAAAAAAAGATAAAGTAACTGACATTGCTTGCACCACTAGTGACATTGGTTCGCTAATCTGCCCCTTGAGCACTGGTAATGCAATAGCTTTGGCTATTTGCTTGATTCATCACACTCAATGGCTATTAAACATGAGACCCACTCATAACCTAATTTTTGCAGCTCGTGCGATAACAGAGACAGACGGCAACCGACATTCATTACGTCCGTCACCTACAAGCAGATCGTCAGCTGCTACTAATGCCTCCCTTCTATAAAATTTGGCGCATTTATGGAGGCGTGTCAATTTTCCGGTGGTCAACTGTGACCTCTCAGTTTTCTCTTTCTTCTGGAAGAATGGAGGGATTATAGGCATCGCTGTCACCAACATTACTAACAACTCGCATTGGTGCTCATGCCGACTACTGATACGATTTTAGTAACTTAAGGTGTTATCTTTGCCAATCAGCAATACGATGAGCTTATTTACGGTTTGCTCTACCCATGGACTACTTGCTTTATTTTGCATCAAAATGGACAAATACATTAAAATCGGGTTTTGCTGTTGTCGTTTGAAATCCTCGTCCGCTGCTTATCCACCTGCCGGGGCAATTTGGTGTTAAAATGTTTGCCGGTTCAGCCTTCCATACGTTGATCGACTTTCGCACTGACCTGCCATAAGCAATTGGCAGTCATCAAGGTGCTCTGGTAGTGCATCCATTTTTGAGTGTTCACAATTTTAGGGCCATGCATTGTAGCAGATGCATATAAATGGGATCAACTTAAGAAATGTGAAGAAAGGAAACCTTTGAGTGCTAATATTGTTAAAAATATAAATTCGCTTCAGCTGATAGTCTGGGTTCATTCATTCCCAAGGTAGACTATCGCCCAGCATACCCTTAATTTAGACTGTGTAGATCTCAGTCGCGATCGGAGGTTAGACGTCATCAAGTGGATCCTCAGTCCATTGTGCATTAACCAAAGGAGTTTGGTGGTTTCGAGCTGAAGTAGTAATAAGAAGAGGTTGGTTATCGATGGAAGAGGATGAACAATTGCGGAAACAAAATTATCCATTTACTACCATTTATATCATTTGTACAAGGGATTGGCAAATAATTCAAAGTTTCCGGTAAACTTTATGGAGAACTTTTGGACATATTATTTCTACTCATTGATTTGCTGTCACTTGAAATAATCGAAAACCCGCATTAACTTGCTTGCGTGCATTGAAGCGCGCCTCTTCATCCATCTGGTCCCCACTCGTGTTTGCCGCCGCTTCCATACCGCCTAAATCTTCAATGGCACAGATTGATATAGATTGGCGCGAGAAATGTTGATCGAGCTTGTTTAATCTACGAACAAAGTTCTTGTTCATTTTATTGGAGCTGAGGCTTTGCTTAGCACCTCCTGAACAGCATCAGAAGGAGGTGTGGTTGCGCGAAGTACCAGCCAGTCAGGGATCTCTATGATGCTGATACTCCAAGCAACGATTGTCATCCTTTTTGTGGCTTCAGACAATTCCGTGTACAAATGGCGACTCCTGCGATAGTATCGCCTGACATTTTAGTGGTTTTCTTGCAGTTTCTAGGAGCAACTCATGATAAACTGAAAGTGCATACTTGCAATTTTCGGTGAGAAATGTCTGTGTGGCACTCCTTATGGCGGCGTTTTTCTACCTGCACAGGTAACTTAAAGTCGCGTAGCATGCCAAACATGCATCATGAAGAAAATAATCAAACCAAACTCAGCGAAGGTTTTATGAAGCCTCCAAGATAAGATTATTCTTAAAACTCACCGGGAAGGCATATTTTTTTGACTATTTGAGTCAACTTATCTGCTGTAAATTTTATTGACAAAATGCATTTGACGTCGCACACCGAATACCATGTCCTAAAGTGAAATCACAGCCTCCAGAGACTAAATGCGTTCATGTAGTAAAACAGATAGCCAAAAAAGCACCAGGCTACCATTCAGCCCCTCTTAGCCCCTTCGTTATTCACGGTCTTTTGAGAATCACGGTCTTAGAGATGGAGATGAAAACTTTATATGATCAAAGTGGTTTTGTGTATGTAAAGTCTTACCTAATAGAGCAGTGGCGACAAGACGACCGTTTGTGGTTTAATGGTTATAGGTCTGCAATGAATGCTGGGTCACTTCCAACTGTGACAATGACACTTTAATCCCTCATTCATAGGTTTGCATGCCTATAAATTTAATTGACCGCTGAACTGAGTCTCTGTAATCGGTGGCAAAATAGCAACTTTTTTTAAGCTCATTCCATAGCTCAGCCTAATTAAAGCCGTTGCTACTATTGCTGACGCGCCCAATTGACTAGAACTTTTAATGAATTATTTTATTACACTCGTTTTCGCAGTGAATATCAAGCAGTAGCTGCAGTTGTCTAAAGAGAAGCTTGGTTCATATCACTCGTTTAGTCAAAGGCTGGTCCATGTTTTGAAATTAGCCGTATAAGTTGGAACATGGTCAATGCCTGTTGATCACGGGTTCAACCACACCGCCCCTACTGCGAGACGGACCCCGGGCTGTGAAACAGGCACATGCACTACGCACCATTAAGAGCTTTCTGACGTGTAAGACTTCAAAATGCTTTAATTACATGTCTTAATTTTTGTGGAGTGTGAATGCCAGTTTTTTCTTGGTGTGTAATGGCGCTTTTGTTTATAACGTGGTTTCCAATCACCACGTAAAAGTTGCCAGAATACTATTCAATCAATGATACGGACTCTGTTCATCAACAAGAATGACCACAATGTCAAAAACGGAGTTTTATTATGATATATTTTATTATGAATGGTATATTGGCTGCTAAATGAGTAGGGACGATTGGAAGCTTCACCGTTTTCCCCATTACTTAAGCCTGCAATAAAAAAGCAGCGCATCTATAGTGAACAAGCTTTGGGCTGCAACATTCGTAGTGAGTGCATTGCACAGGCTTACAGGAGGGTTGATGACACCGCAAGGATCGTGGAAGTGGTTGCGGTTGTTAGGGCTAAAGCCATGGAAGTAGCTCCTCCGGGGATAATGACTGAGGGCGATGTGGCAGAACCCCCTAAAGTTGTCATTGCAGAGCCTGAAGCGTGTGACGAGACGTACATTGGGGTTGTAGTTACACTTATCCTTGTCCCTATAACAACGAATTTTGTGCATCACACCTCTGGCGCCCATACGTTTACCTATTGCTAATAGTGCATGACAGAGTACTTGGGTTTGTCTTTTCATGCAAGAATATCTTACTATCTGAAGTCAAAATCATTTCAGTATAATTAAGCAAGGTTGGTTGTAGCCCAATTCCTAATGAATACTGCCACTTATAATAGTTTGCTTTTGATATATAAAGTCGAAAGAACTCACCTTCTATCAAAGGTGGTGTAATTGCGCTCACTTCTTCGCTATAGTCACTAAAGATCTCAGACATGCCATATCGAGTGCGTACACTAACAGCAGCGGAAATTTTTTGTCCTGGCTTTAGACCTGAGAAGACATAGTTTCTAGCTAAGTATGCATTTTCAGTGTCTTGAACCCCATCGTCTTGAGACCAAGAGACGAAATAGCCAACAATGCTGCCATTGAATTCAAGCGGCGGATCCCACGTCATGTTCACCGTGTATGAGTCGATCACTTTCATTTGAACGTTTTGGGGAACACGACGATCTAGAAAATGGAGGAAGAGGAATTGTTTTTATCGTTAAAGGTGCGATGAAGTTTTGTTTTTTCATCGTGCCGTCTTATCTAGCATCAATAAATGGATAATAAATTATCACTGTTAACTTAATCTCCAAAAACAGCTGAGCGAAGCGTCACAAAACCAATTTAACGATAAACGGGAAAAATGCTAAATGAAGTTCACAGCAGTTGTAACATTAAAGAATGGACGTGTATGCTTTGCGGTCACAGATTAATTAGACTGTGATGCTATTAGGTGCAAATTTCCAGAACGCTACACGAATTTGCTAAATTGGATCATTTCGCACATGGCTCTATTTGCAATAATTATATGCGACGACCTAATTAAAGCAAAAAATATCCTACCGGATGCCACTGAGAAATCTTCATGCAAGATGCAAATTGCCAATGCCGTATAGAAGAGGTAAACTGCCATCACACACTGAGAAATAACTGGCATTCACACTCTACATGCGCGTACTTATAAATGTTTTGCGCATTCACAGGCACGCTGTGAAATGACAGACTATTGGACTGTTTGAACCACTGTGCTGGGTACTCAGGCAAGCAGCATGCTCCAGCAGTACAGCGCTCAACCTCAACCAGGTGCTGGGTCACAATATTGCGAATAATAATTTGCAAGGACTTACGGGAAATTTAACACAGGCACAATAGCAATAGAAGTAATTATTTAAGCAGCGGCAAAATCAGTGAATGCAAACTTCTGCCGCTTGAGATGATTGTAAGAATCGATGCCGAACCTTTGGTTTGGGCACTGCAAACTTGGTGGTAGATCCACTAAAAGGATAACTCTTTAATGTCTATCCATCTTCGGACAGGTTATTATGGCATATTGAGGTGTTGTTTTTCAAAAGACCGTGACCTAACGAATAAGAGGGGCTGAATGGTAGCCTGGTGCTTTTTTGGCTATCTGTTTTACTACATGAACGCATTTAGTCTCTGGAGGCTGTGATTTCACTTTAGGACATGGTATTCGGACCATATCAATGGTCGCTCAGCCCTTCTGCATGAAATTAAGTAGTATTTTCTTCCATGCCACTTTAGCTGTACTACGTTTGTAGATCTCCTAAAAGGATGCCGGAATAAGCCTGTTTAATAAGTAACCGGTTGGCAGTTCTACCTCGTGTTGAAATTCACGCCATTGCAGAGCTTAATTCGCTAGCCAATACTGCATTCAACTTGAATTGGAAGAATAGCTAGGAGGTAGTGTGAAGAGAAGAAATGACAAAGGTCATTGTGAAAGCACTGAGACCATCGGTTGAGCGCGTGACTGAACCAATGTGGATCCATAAGCCACCAGCTAACGCGTGGGCGCATGCACACTAGCCATGTGATCCATAAGCAGACCACTTTCTTGGGTAGGCTTGACCGTCACTGTAAAACGCTTTCATGTGGTGGTGTGCGACGTCAAATGCATTTTGTCAATAAAATTTACAGCAGATAAGTTGACTCAAATAGTCAAAAAAATATGCCTTCCCGGTGAGTTTTAAGAATAATCTTATCTTGGAGGCTTCATAAAACCTTTGCTGAGTTTGGTTTGATTATTTTCTTCATGATGCATGTTTGGCATGCTACGCGACTTTAAGTTACCTGTGCAGGTAGAAAAACGCCGCCATAAGGAGTGCCACACAGACATTTCTCACCGAAAAATGCAAGTATGCACTTTCAGTTTATCATGAGTTGCTCCTAGAAACTGCAAGAAAACCACTAAAATGTCAGGCGATACTATCGCAGGAGTCGCCATTTGTACACGGAATTGTCTGAAGCCACAAAAAGGATGACAATCGTTGCTTGGAGTATCAGCATCATAGAGATCCCTGACTGGCTGGTACTTCGCGCAACCACACCTCCTTCTGATGCTGTTCAGGAGGTGCTAAGCAAAGCCTCAGCTCCAATAAAATGAACAAGAACTTCGTTCGTAGATTAAACAAGCTCGATCAACATTTCTCGCGCCAATCTATATCAATCTGTGCCATTGAAGATTTAGGCGGTATGGAAGCGGCGGCAAACACGAGTGGGGACCAGATGGATGAAGAGGCGCGCTTCAATGCACGCAAGCAAGTTAATGCGGGTTTTCGATTATTTCAAGTGACAGCAAATCAATGAGTAGAAATAATATGTCCAAAAGTTCTCCATAAAGTTTACCGGAAACTTTGAATTATTTGCCAATCCCTTGTACAAATGATATAAATGGTAGTAAATGGATAATTTTGTTTCCGCAATTGTTCATCCTCTTCCATCGATAACCAACCTCTTCTTATTACTACTTCAGCTCGAAACCACCAAACTCCTTTGGTTAATGCACAATGGACTGAGGATCCACTTGATGACGTCTAACCTCCGATCGCGACTGAGATCTACACAGTCTAAATTAAGGGTATGCTGGGCGATAGTCTACCTTGGGAATGAATGAACCCAGACTATCAGCTGAAGCGAATTTATATTTTTAACAATATTAGCACTCAAAGGTTTCCTTTCTTCACATTTCTTAAGTTGATCCCTTTTATATGCATCTGCTACAATGCATGGCCCTAAAATTGTGAACACTCAAAAATGGATGCACTACCAGAGCACCTTGATGACTGCCAATTGCTTATGGCAGGTCAGTGCGAAAGTCGATCAACGTATGGAAGGCTGAACCGGCAAACATTTTAACACCAAATTGCCCCGGCAAGTGGATAAGCAGCGGACGAGGATTTCAAACGACAACAGCAAAACCCGATTTTAATGTATTTGTCCATTTTGATGCAAAATAAAGCAAGTAGTCCATGGGTAGAGCAAACCGTAAATAAGCTCATCGTATTGCTGATTGGCAAAGATAACACCTTAAGTTACTAAAATCGTATCAGTAGTCGGCATGAGCACCAATGCGAGTTGTTAGTAATGTTGGTGACAGCGATGCCTATAATCCCTCCATTCTTCCAGAAGAAAGAGAAAACTGAGAGGTCACAGTTGACCACCGGAAAATTGACACGCCTCCATAAATGCGCCCAATTTTATAGAAGGGAGGCATTAGTAGCAGCTGATGATCTGCTTGTAGGTGACGGACGTAATGAATGTCGGTTGCCGTCTGTCTCTGTTATCGCACGAGCTGCAAAAATTAGGTTATGAGTGGGTCTCATGTTTAATAGCCGTTGAGTGTGATGAATCAAGCAAATAGCCAAAGCTATTGCATTACCAGTGCTCAAGGGGCAGATTAGCGAACCAATGTCACTAGTGGTGCAAGCAATGTCAGTTACTTTATCTTTTTTTCCGTTTCCACCCATTGTGGACTAGTGATAAGCAAACACGCGAATAGTCCTTTGAGTTTCAGCTCGAAACTGATGTCTGCAGTGACTCGTGGATTTACTTTGTTTTAACTTGTGCTATAACCAGTGCCAGTGGTGCTAAAATTTCTGGCAATCCTCCTATGCAAGAAAAACGCCATTAAGGGTGATACCGACCGGGGATGTTGAAACCCCCATTAAATGCTCATCTCCAATTTCTCGAAGGTTCTATTCTCATAGCTGATTTTTGAAAGTATTCCGGCTTACCATGCCCTTGCTCATCTTACTTTGATTACCTGAAATCACGCGCAACCGTGCGTTAGGTGCCCAACACTCATCACCGGACCAAAACAAATCTCACAACGCAAATCGAGACCGCAATTACCCGTTGCTTTCTTTATCATCCAGCTACCTATCACACGCGCATGCACGCATGCGCCGTACCTGCTTTAGCAACTCACGGGGAGCAAATAGAGTCATTCACATGGAAGTCTTGCCCACTAAGCAAATTGGTATGCAACTAATGCCGAAGCGGTGCAAGTCTCTGACGTTCAAAAGGAGTCACTCTAGTCACTTTGCTACACTGGGCGGCAACTATCACCTCGCCGATTACAAGTTTGCTTGTGATGTGCGTGTATGCAGCAGTTGATTGGGTAGTGAATCACTTAAGCACAAACCTTACTTCGAAGCCACTAGGATGGGCACAAACAAGATTTCCATGCTGAACTCTCAGTGCACTTGTTATCATTAAAACTGCGCCTTAGAAATGAGAGCCTCGTCGCAAAATATTGTTTGGTTCTTTGCTTCAACAACCAAAGAACTTTAGATGCAACTTCTTTTAACAGCTCGTAGTTGATAAATCACCATGATGTAGTCACTTGTGTGGGGTTCTGACGCTGCTACAGCAAATACTGATTGCGCGGAAATTGAAACCAATCACTAAGTCTACAGAAGACGAAGAATAAGGAAAAACATTTTTGCATCTTATAACTTGTCGCAAGATTCTAGCGATTTGTCTTTTGAATTTTGCATGCAATCAAATAAATATCAATTTTAGTTCTCTATTTTCCAGCCTGCCTTAAATTATTTAAGCAGAATAGCATCTCCACATTTCTTAAAGTATTGAGAGACTACGTTTTTAAGAAGTGAAGTATTCCGTATAGCAGCTTTTGAAATTCATGCTTCATTCACTTTAAATCAGATGTCTTTTTATGTCCACTTACACCTTTATAATAAGTGAATTAATTGCATTCAAAACCCGCTTAACGGCCTTGCAACCGCCGATCTTTACATTTACTTACCAAAGCAGCCGCGCAAATTTTTATCTTATATTTTCGTTATTGTTACCAAAATTTTTTTATACGAGGGAAAGAAAAATCGTATGGAACACTATCAAATATGCAGATCCTCGCATCTTACTATCTTGCAAAATGGAAATTCACAGGTTTTGTGCTCAGCAATGGGCTAGCATCCCAAGAGAATCGCAGAGAACCACATTGTACGATTAAAATTTATCTCTCTATTTCTCCATTTCTCTACCTCTACCTGAAAGTCTTGCATAAAAGTCAGCTTAAAATTCTTTTATTCTATCACTGTAGTTTTCTTAGGTGGCCTTCACAAAGTTGTGGCAAACGTTACTGTGCTGTCCCTATGCCCACGATAAAATATATGAGAATTTAAGAAATTTGATGCACGCACTTTTTCATAATTTCAAAGCAGGCGACCACCTTACCTGGCTAGCCTGATGAGACGAGCTTGAAGCAAATGCTTTTGGTTAGGTGCGCAGATGCTTACGAGCAAGGCATGTGGCACAAAATTGGGGGCAAAATTAGCCCTTTATACAAAAATTTCATAAAAAGTAGAGTAAACAATGCATTATTGCTAACCGGTTAATTTCTCTTAATTAAGACAAAGCTCGTTGCTTGGTTGGTTTCTCTTCCGGTGGTTGGGACACTTGCCATTAGTTCCAGGTACGCAGCCAAATTTTGTACCAGTGATAAATTATTACGCACCCGTTTCGCACGTCTAAATTGTGGTGACTCATAAAGATGTGGAAAGTTCGGTACGCAAATAGAAAGACTCCTATCACCTAACATCAGCATAGCTTGGCAGCAAATTATTTCTCTTAACTTGTTTCGTTTCTCCTAATGCTGTACTGCCTCGTTATCCATTGTTCCATTCCACTTTGCTCTACCTTACTATCACCTCCCTTCTCTCCTCTTCCCTTTTAATAAATAAGTTAATTTGATGGGTCTAGATGGATATGACGAGGGTCTCAGACGGGCAGTTAAGCCTAATCTATTATTGTGGCAACTTTTGCGCATACCTCCTTTCACCCTCATACCACATGGGCTAACTGGCGTCTTAATGAAACTCCACTATGTGCCTCCAAACATGCGCCGCGCCAAAGCCTACAAATGCATCCACGCAGCCTGTTAATCAGCGCCGTCTTTCCTCAGGGTCAGTACTCCTTGAAGACTGACTAATCGAAACTCAATGTGATTAGTTAATGTGGCAACCAATACACTGTGGGCCGTTATTTATCTGCTCTATTACAAATATCAAATTGCCTTGAAATTGTCTACCAATCCTTTAGTCCTCTTTGCATTCGACAAAGTTCATTTCGTAGAACACGATCCGCTCAAACGTAAGTAAAAAGTTTACATTAGCTTGCTCACCTTATCGCGGCTCGAGCACTCTTACCGCCTAAAATGTCATTGCAGGTGCAAGTCGGCGTTGAAGTCTCCCAGCCTCACCATTGCCACCCCACTGCCACCAACGGCAGCACTGTTGTAGAGACGACCAGGACTGGCGCCAACGTGGAAAGCCCTGCCATCCGTCAGGCCTTGCCTCTCCGCCGTAACCGCCTTTTACTAACGACTTTAATTCATAGTTACCGGTTTGATTGACGTCAACACAATCGCCTCCTGACGGGGTCGTGCAATGCATTGGCAAATGCCCACTTAATCGTGATGTTCACATAGGCTCCTTCAAATTGTAACTTAAAGCTTGCTTTGGAGTTTTAAATGTTTGGCGTTAACTTAAATCGAAATGAGCCAGAATTGACGAATAATCATGGATGAAAGTAAATGTCGAGTATTTGTACCCCTTATATTACAATTTTTGTTACCTCTAGATATTTTGAGTGATCTAAGAGCTTTTTGGATGCTTTTAGAATTCTACGAGAGATCAAGCTCACTGGGCTTATTGCACTATCTTGCAACTGAGGGGTTGCGATTACCTTTTCGACAGTTGATTTGTTTAAATGAGTTTGTTGCTGAGATAGCCTATTAATACACCTACCGCTTTAACCATTTTTGGACAATATGCCCCATTTGGAATTTTGTAAATAATTCGGCTTGGGCCCTAGCATGTGTTCTCGCTAACTCAGCAGTGGATCTGAAGCATTCAACTCAGTGTTGCTAATTACTATGTGTCGCAACATTTTTTCCGACTTTATTTTTATTCGAAGGACTCCTTAGACTGTTCGTTTACTTCGTGTTCGAAAAGTTTTGCGCGCAACTTTTGAATGTTCTTCTCATTACAATTAAAGTGCCAAAGTTGCTTAGCTGCAATTTACGTAAAGCAGTTAGTTGTAGCTTCTACTAAAATGCAAAGATGAGTGTGGCACATTAGGCGAACTTACTAAATACTTACTAGATAACTTATTCTACCCGTTGTTGGGTTAGGAATGTGATTTGAATTCCATTATATTTTTATTCAAGCAATACTGATCTTAAGTTTTCGCCAATGGTTGTCACGCTGTAATCCTTGTGGTAAAAGTACCACCATTGCTCGGAAGTGCAGGCATAATGTGAGTGTTGATTCCCATTTTAACAGTTGGAGTGCCATGACTAACTTTTAAATATTTTGCTTTAAAAATGCCTGTTGTATTAAATCATCACAGTGGCAATGCACAACTTGTTTTCCATGAGTGAAGCCACTCTAGCTTCGTACAAAGCTTGTAAAAATGTTAAAGCATGGCAGAGATGCTTGTTGTAATAACCACTACTGTTGTTCTAATGACTGTTTGGAAGTATTCGTTAACAGAATCAATTGTGATCCAGACTTAAGGTTGTAGGTGCCTGAAAGCTAATCCTTTCCATTCTTCGTGAGCGGAATGGGATGCATGTATACTGGGTCGATTGATTTAATGTTAAGCCTTCCTAGTTTAACCAACGGAGTAATTTAGCAATTGTACCATCTTCAGCTAAGACAAGGTTAGAGTTGAAAACAGAATCAGGAGAGGAATCACAAGAAAAAAGCGCATGTTTGCCATGCGATTTGATGAAAGGCAGGCAGCGGTGCCTGCTGTAGTGGACTGTTTTAATATGCGAATTTTGGATTTGGTCTATGTAATGAATGAAACACTAGACACCACTACTACGCTAATGCCCTAAAGCATCAATTGGCAGTGACTTGGTGACAAGCGAATTGTTGGCATTGTTGATTCTCTCAAAAGCGAATAGCTTCTGTTTCGATAGAATAGTGGGAATGATCGGTAGACCGTGCCTTTTTAAATCCTTCCTCTTTCATTTTTCGTTCCCTATAAAGTCCGATCAAGAATTTGTAAAGGTAAAGCGAAGTCTATTGTGATGGGAAGTACAGTGAAGGGAGCATGGTTGCATGCGGGCAGCGCGGGGAGTAAGTGCGTCTTCCCACCACGGTGCGGCAGATCGGCAACAGTGACGTTAGCGTCTTCTTCCGTCATATCGGTTTTTGATTTCAAAATCTCTGCTACATCTGACGTAAAGAATTGAACTTCTAAGTGAAATTGTAGCTTTTCCATGCTTAAATTTCTTTTTTGTTATTTGCTGCTATTCATCTGTTTTAGGTCTTTACGGACTTGGCCATATACAATAGCTGAATGAGTTTATCAGCGCTATCACTGATGCGGTATGTAGAGCTATCTCAAGAGAAAATCTAGCTCAGAATCAGCTCTGTCGTCAATATCTGAGAGAATCCGGAAATCGGCAGCCCAGCTATTCACCGACGTAATGAGCAGATAATTTTGTTTTCGGAATTGGCATTTCCACTGCAGGATTTTTCCATCCCTAACATTTTTCAAGAGCTTACTTCTCGTCCATTGGATGTGTGTGTGCCATGAATTTGCATGCTAATTCTTATTTGGATTAATTGGCATTCCAAGTAAGTTGTTGATCAGGCGCATAAGGAAACCTATTTGAACAGCATAGCCTAAATTAGTAGGAGTTACGGGCGCTGAAAATCTAATGTACCCATCAAACCTAGAGAAGTCACTTTACTACTAATGGTTATCATCTGTTGCTGGTGGTGGGTGATATTTTGCTTCTCCAGCTGTAATTTAAAACATGTTGGAAGTAGTTTTTTCTTTATTTGTGAACGCTGTCTCTCAGTGCCCTTTAAATCGTGGGGAGGATAATCCGCCGAAACTGATTAAAACAAAGGACGAAGTCGGAGAACCAAGGAAGCACAGATTTTTCACAAACAGATTTTGAAGGATTAATCGCTGAATTCTTTTAACATGTTGTTTGTAGCCATGATTTAATCCATTCAGTGCAATAAAATCGACTTATGGTGGAAGTTGATGGAGGCACATCAAACATACCACCACCCAAGCAACTATCACTTGTCGTAGCAGTGGCTGAACTCCAGACTGTGTAGCACAACTGGCAAGTCAATTATAGCAACTACATTTTCAAATTCAATGACTGCGCTATGGAGGACCGCAAAATGCAGGCAATCAAATGAGTAGGCTGAAAGGTATAACATTCCCAGAATCTTTGAGCTTAGAGATATTTTGCCATGTGTTACTTGTTTATGAGGCGCAGTTATGACGATAACTAGTGCACTGATTGTTTAGCACGAAAATCCAATAATGTACACATACACGTTACAAATTATGTATAGTGAGCGGAACCAGTTGCCCCCAAATGTATTGCGAAGTGGCTGAAGTGAGCCCTTTTGAGCACCGAAGATTTGAACCATTTTGCTAGGTCCGTTGAAAGAACACTTATTTTAAGACAATAACGTTTCGCCAATGAAAGTGAATGCTGAACTTTTGCCTCGCTTAGCAGGTGTTGTGTGTCGAGTGCGCTAATCGTGGAATGTGATTGGTTTGTTGAGGATAGGGAATCGAAAAGTAGAAAAAAACAGATATTATGACTTTGGCTGTTCCGTGCAGGCCATTATCTGAGGCGTGCTTGAAACAAAAACTTTGCGGATAATCTGTCTGGCTGCGAAGTTGCCTAGTTACCCTTCTTGCAAGTGGTTCTGCTCCACTCAGCCTATCAAAATGCATACAAGTTCTCTGTCCGTGGAAATTGAAGAAGGCCGGTGAACCCATATATTGATTAAGTTTATGAAATGAGCTTCAGGAAAGCTGAATGATCTCGGAAATTTATTAGCATGCATATCTAGTAATGCCCAAGTCAAGTGTGGGCTTAGAAGTCATATCATCTGTTCTACAAACCAGCGCTGCATCATAGAATTCTAGCTATGAACAAGGATGACTGCCTCATAAACAGCTTCAGCTTGAGAGGGATAGCCACTGCGATAATCATTTATTTATATCCAACAGTAAAGCACTGCGTTAGTGGTAATGCATAACCTAATAAAAGATATAGTCCTGATTAAATACAACTGGGCTGATGCACAAGAAGGCCTTTGGTAGTTGACTTGTGCGAATTAAAATGCCTGCACAAGGGAAGCTATGGAGAGGGTGCTTAATACGTTCACTACCTGAAATTTGGGCGGTGGCTGACCGTTGCGAGCAACATCATCCATGTGTGATGCTGACAGCTAACACACTGTTCTGAGCGAAGATTTTGAAAAAAAATACAAAAGGCCTTTGACTGAAGTCAAATTCCTTTTAGCAAAGCTGAATACGATTCTCTTTAAACAGTTGATGCTTGAATGACTTGCTGCACCTGATTTACATACACCAGCGAACATAAGGCTGGCGAACAATAAAATACATCCAGATGCAACACTCATGACTAGCAGTTCTTTGACGCTTTCAGGATTCCATACTTTGTTTTCGTAAACTGTGCCCAGGGTCACCCAACAACGGATTGCGCTTGCAGCAGTAACTGAACGTCTGATGCACTTTGCATTTATCCAAACCATGAGATCTTAGCTGAACTTGCAATCGCGATAGGAAGGGGGATGCACTTCTGCACTAAGCCGAATCCGCCATTCTTAGTTTCTTGCTCACAATACTTAGCATGCGAGCAGCTAGCATTATAAAGGGATTTTATTTGCACTTATTGTCCAAAAAAATGTCTTTTCGTAAGTCATTTTAAAGTGCAAGAACATTCAATGGGAAAAGACTTTAAACCGGTTTATTGTCGCCACCTTGTTATTGATGATCAACTACCTCTCAACTTAATGGAAAACTGGGAATTAAGGGTATGCGCATTATCTGTGCAACTGCAACTCAAAGTGTTGTTTATGCTTCGAGAGTAATAAATTAAAACGTACGATTGATGAGTAGTACCGATCAAGAGCAATTGCATAACCCTCGATAACATTAAATCTAATCAAATAACATTGCACAATCACCTTAAAGATAGATGCAGGAGAAATTTTGCTAAATGAGTCTAAAGTATTGCCGTGCATCCTAATAACCGCGTCTTCAAATCTTCATTATGTTCCCCTTAAATAGGCTAAAACGGTCTAAAGAGGTCTGTTGAAACGGAATGCAACAGATATAATCTTTTGTCTTACCACTCCTACATTTAAAACGAGGCGATATCCCGCGCCTGAAAATTCGCAAAGCATCTCCTCTGGACACATTGCACCACCAGATAGTGTGACATTAAAGTGACAAGAAATGCACCTTTCAAAACTCATTCTGGCGCCATTGTGGCGTCGGTGGACTTCTGAATGAGAAGTGCCCATTTTGAATGCTCGTTCCGCAGCGGTCATCATCCTGTCCATCATGTCATACAAGTTGCGTTCGTTTTGTGCATAGCCTAATCTACAAGAACGCTGCAAAACAGAATGTCGCATCTGCACAGCTTTTGACTGGAGGTTAAACTAAGTGCAAAACGGGTTCAAAGGGGTTATATTTATTTATTTCACTAGGAGGCGGCAATAGGTACTCCACACCTACTTGACTGATATAAGTAGGAGTCAACTCCTTGCAAAGCAGTGCATGCTCTCCATGCAGAAACCACAAAATTTCAGAGTCTGCCTGCCTCTTTTCTTGTTATCTAAAGGCGCCGTACCCACGTAAAATTAAGTTAAGGGTATAATTTCGACATTTCCCGTCCATTTTGTAAAATCACTTGCCAATCGTGTGGCTCACCGCTTACTTGAAAAAGGGGCGTCAAGACCAAGAGACTCAAAGGCGTCTGGCTACTTAGGGGATCAGGGAGCAAAATTTGATAGCAATATAGCAAATGCTATCAGCAAGTTGGAGCTAAGTTCAATCTATACATCTTCAACTAATAAACCAAATTGAATGGCAGCATCAACTAAACAACGATGGCAGTAGAAGAGAAGTTGTCGTTTTTAAGGCAGCCAAAACGCTGAGCTACCACTACTAGTGTTCTCGATTGTTTCTCAAAAATAAGTTTTCGTACTTAATCACTGCCCTCGTCAAGTCTTAATGGTAGATTCTGGCCTAGAATTAGTCTAACTTCAGGCAAGGCTTTCAATCACAAATGACAAGTAGAATTGCCATGCCTTACACACGCTTTCTCTGATAACCGTAGTATCCGCCTCAAAACCATTCTCCTGGAGGTAAGTGAATCATCACGAGTCAGGATTATTATGCCACCAGCGTTACCCACAGCATTTTTGCGAGGCAGGAGGAGAACTTGGGTAGACGAATAGTATTTTCTGCTTACGCCTCGTTCTCCATTGATGTCTGGCATAGGGTGCCGCACGTTAATTCTTTTTACTATTCGCACAACTCCCAAAAAATCCAATCACCGTGCCAACAGTAGCATATAAGTCCTAATGATAAAGATGCGAAAGGGCCAGTATTGATTGTTTGATGGTCAGAAAAGGTTGTTCAAGGTTCTTTTGGTTACAAAATTCTGCATCTCCTCCGAAACATGTGAAGAGAGGTTGAAGGGATTCTAAATTCCAACATTTGGATGGCTGACGACATGTTCATATGGATGTTGCTGAAAAAGTGAAACAGGACCCTCTTTTATATTGCTTTAGCCTCGACCATCCCGTGCCGACGTACTAGGTCTTTCAACAGCTCATTTCTATCAAGGCGTACTATAAAACGCATACTGACCATTTGGACAGCATTCTCTACGATGACTGCCATCGTGTTTTCTTTGTCGCAATTGCCATGTCTCATTTAAGCATCGCTATTAAGGTTGACTTTTGCTACTTGAGTCCCTTCATTAAATTTTTAATGCAGCTTAGTCTAACTGTGTGATTTAGGCATTGTGATGCGGATAGGCCAAAGTGACATTTTAGCATCCGCTAAATGCCTTCTCCTTCCTTTTTTCTTCCTCCCCTTCCCTTTCGTGAAACCTTTCTCGTTTACTCTCTTCTTGCTCACCAACTCCTTGTATTTTAACCAAATAATAAAATTTGATTGCCTACACAATTGTATTGACCTTCAAGAATGCATGGACTAAACAAGAAAGAAACCAACTGTACACTTTTCTAGGAACCATAAAGTATTGGCTCCTTTTATTTTATCGCGCTTTTAACGCACTGCTTTGCCATCTGTTCACTGGAACAATTAATTTCACCTAGTCAGAATCCTTATTTGTAAGCCCTTTAATGTTATTTAGAGCTCAAAATTCTAAATATGATGATCTCGGTGTTGCACCATAATATAACGACGGGACTAAACGTCCTCAACATTCCCTTCCAACTTTACTAGGTATAAGCGAAGAGTTATAGGTTTAGAGTGATATTCATTAGCTTTTTTATGTAAGTGCGCATAATTTCCACATTATTTTGGGCCGTATTCTACAATGCCATTTACACTAGGTAGGTTCCAAGCCAATGGTCCCCATCTGCGTGTATATTGCACCAGATTTTTCCTAGTTTCATATCTTTACGCTTAAGTCCCCATAATTTGCTTTCACATGAATTTGTTCTGTTGATCTACAAGTTCAGCGTTCTTGAGGTTGTGGTCTCTGCGAAATCACACTGGCGATTTGGTGTAGTTGTGCGTCCATCAGAAACATTATTCGAATTTTCAGGCATCGCATAGTTTACTCATGGTACAACAGACGTGTCGAAACTATATTATTTCCACGTATTTCGTGACTGGGGATCTCCTGCACTATAGTGAATTACTGGTACGCCATCCAGCGCAATACGAAATTTCGTTTTTTCTTATCAAGCGCTTGATTAGATGGGTATGCCTTTGCTTTGCTAAACATTTGAGGCGGTGAAGTGTGATAGGAGGTATTTGGCGAGGAGTAGGTATTAAAGTAATGCCTCTTAAGGGCATTCATTTATGCTCTTTTCGGCCTGATGGCGTTAAATAGGGCTTTATGGAGGGCAGTCAGGGAAGTAACGCTAAAATGCGTAAGCTGAGGAAAAGGATTTGTGCTATAAGCGCGCTAAAAGCGTTATAAGTAAAGTAGAAGCGATGACAATGTAGACATTAATGGTGGAACATTTTAAATGAGGCTGTAAGAAAGAATGACAGAAGCCAATTGCTTGGCGCATTTGTGGTAGAGCTTGATTTACTCCCAGCAGCCGACTCATTGTCTAACATCCCCGTGCTTATCATTATTGACGGAAGTCTCCTTCTCTTTGCAGCTGTTTAGCATGATGAAAGAAACGATGAGTTTCGCTTTAATTTTGAACCCGCACAATCCAATTGCCTAACGCTAATGCTGCTGAGGTCAGTTTCCGCATGACGCTAAGCATTGCACTCAATCATTGTGGCAGCATGGAAGCAGATGAGGTGCTCTTCAATGCTCTTTTGGTGTTAAATTAAAGAAATGCACTCGCATCAAATTTAGCGAATGTATAAGAGAAACGTTGAAATCAGAATTTGGTGCAAAATTGAAATATGGTATTTTCTAGGTGGCAGCAGAATTTGGTGTCCAACGTCTGACAAAATTTAATAGCGCAAGATTAAAACGTCTCTTAAAAGTGCGCGAATAGGGAAGCGAATTCGCATTTGCCTGAAAACTAGTTAGACACGATGCCTTCTGTATGCTGCGCCTGTACTTAACTCCAAACCATCGCGTACACTTAGGTTTCTTGGGCATTTATATTTATCGTGCCTAATGGCCTAGCAATCCAAAAGAGCGCATTTCATATGCTTACCTCATTCTCATCGGTGCCACTAAATTCCGACCACTCGCCAAGCACACAATAAGCTGTTAATACAAACCGCTTACCTATCGCCTAATTTTAGTCAATGTCTACACACTACTTCCACAACTCAAAGTGTTATCCCAGGCGGTGGCTTCTTTAGGTCGACAGAATGCCTCCATCACAAATGAGATAGCTCTAAGCGCATATACTCTATATTTGTCTCATATCTTGGTGTTCTTTTCCTTAGAAGGAGCAGGCATAAGATGCGGGGTCTACTTTGCTTGCATTTGTGGCATATTGGACGAAAAAGGAATATCAGAGCAAAGTACATATCTCTAAACTCAAGATCCGTGTTTAAGGGATCCATGTTCACTGAGTCTTTCTCATCGAAGAGGTGCAAGCATATGCGCACATTTTTAATCTGCCCTTGTATTTTTCACCACCGTCTGCCATCAACGACAGACTTTTAATTCACTAGTGCCTAATCCCATCTTTGCACGCGATAGTTGATGTACCCTGCGTGACCGTGATTCTCCATGATGAACGATGACGACGAAATGTGCCATATGAATGAGGCCTTCTAACGACGAGGTGAAATCTACTATCTGGAATCATCTTGCTCCATAGAAGATATAACTATTGATGCGCTTTGAGCGGCGCGATGGCCCTGTGTTTGCGCTAAGTTCCTCTAATGAAAGACGTTAATTAGACTGCGTTAATATTTACTTGGGAAGAAAGTGTGCTCAGATCTAGCGCAACCATAATCATTATACTTGTTTAAATGCCGCAAACAGGGAGATTTCTCAATGAATCAGCCTATTCGTTATGGAAAAGCAAAGGAGGGGAAGGCAAAAATGTATGCACCTAAGGGTTAAAATATGTTCTTGAATTGGCATGGTCTAAGGCAAAGACAAAGCCTTTTGCAATGCAGATCGATTCCAGTGGATATAGGCTTATCTGATGATCACTTTGACTAGCTCTGTCTCATCTGCTAAGAGCATTAAATTACAGGTTAAGAAGATGAGTAGGGCTAAAGTTTTAAAGCCTATGAGTAGAACTGGGCAACTCGAAGTGCGTAGGCAGATCACGTCGCACCCCTTAACTTATCTTTCTAATTCCATCGTTTTCCTGTCTAATGTCTTTATTACACACTCTGACTTTTGATTTACTTCTTTTATCCCTTTTGCAGCGCGACTTCCTTCCCTTCTTCTTCACCTTATCAGTCTGCTTTATCATCGAAAAAGAAATGGTTAAAATGTGCGCCGGGATAAATGCATGATTCCTTGTGGGAAAATCCAGGCTTGAACAAACTGTTCTGATTGATAAAAGTAGTCCAAATACCAAGCCATGTCTTACAATTGTAGGGCTGGCGAAACGTATTTCAGCTAACTGTAGTTGTTTCCCATCCAGGAAGTGCTTTAATACCCGGCAATCACTTTGGAAGGATCGACATTTTTATTCCTGCCTTGGCACCTTATTTCACTCCACCATGCTTATTGAGTGGGTGAGTGCAATATTTTAGAATATTGGTGATTTTGTTGCTTTTGGGTTAGGCTTGGGCGGAACAATATTGATGCCGTACAAGAGGACAAATTTCGAGAGTCATCCACCCGACTCCGGTTGAAGACACCTATTTTTAAATATTGCACACATAATCAAAGGGAGTGGTGGAGTGATTCTCATCTTTTAGCGTAAAAAGAGCAAATTTTAGGCTTCAGATCCTTGTGGCATAATACTACTGCATGACGAGACCATACGTAGCGCGTGGGTTCTACTAAATAGCGGTAGTTTTCATCAAGAATGGCAGCTTAGGTTTGTCAAAATATTTCATGCTCCCAGCCAACTTCCCTACGCTCATTGTCAGCATAGAGAGCCAAATAAATAATGTAGGGCATATTTTGCTTTGCACTGATGATTTAAGATCAGAGCATTCATGAATAGTTGTCTGAATATTGGGCTATTAATTTACCACTACGACTGATTCTCTGTCAAAGTGGAGAGATATTAAAGAGTTAAAGGACCGATTTTACAAATTCCCACGCATACTTTTGTTGCAGGAGACCAATCCTAGTCAAAGTCTTTAGGTTTGCTAAGGCTTTTTTATGCATGCGGTATGCAAGGTTCATGGAATAGAATAAAATCTCATAATCAACAGCGTAGTTTTCGGCTTAACAAGGTCATCTACAAAAGCAGCCGGTGCACTTCACGTCTATGGTTCTGTATGAAGAAGTGGTGGCGTGCAGAACTTTCCAATAGAAAGCTTGGCAGGAGTTGTATCTTTTCTTTGTGTGAGTAATCGCGCGCAATATGCCATTCTACCCTCGCTGCCATGCGGTACGTTACTTGGCTAAAAGAGGGGCAGCACTGCATCAGCGGACACTGCACGTGTTATTTTGGAGACAAATTTTGTTACCAATGGTAGCTTAATCTATGGACACGTTAGTGAAGCAAAGATGATTGCAAGTCTCTACGATGCTGGCTTTTGAAGTCACCCACGATCTTTAAATTGAGCAAATGAGATCAGTTTTACTTTCTCCCTTTTCTCACCCTCTTTGCAAGTACATGTGGATGCATATCTTTTACCGCTTATTATGAGTCATTCATCCCTTGGTTCTGTCATCCGCCTTTGCCCAGGCAGTTGACCAGCTTTTCGAGCTGTGAAGCAATCGTTTAGAGGCACCTTTGCATTTGTTAGAGGTTAGATGGGAGCACGGCTGATAAAGAATTCCAATCTGTAAGGCGATTGCCAGGAAGAAAGCAGCTATATTCAAGATAAGCTGTTAGAGAAGTCGAAGTGTGTGGCATTATTGCCAAGCATTATTGACTCTCAGATATGGGAGCGATGCTGCAGTTGATAAGGTTTTATTATAAGGGCTGTACTTTTAATATATAAGTTTGTATGTAACAAAAATGAAGTTGGGTTAGAATAAAGAGCCCTGACTCTATGGGCTCAAACCATTCGAATCGCAAATGCTTTAAATATCACATTAGGTCTGGGTGTAAAACTTCTATCTCACTACTTAATATGCGTCAAGGTCTTCGTGTTACATAATAAATGCAGCTTCTTGATCGTAACAGACAAAGCGCTCGGTTTTGCCGACCCATTTGCTCAAAGAAAGACTGACAAAGTGGAGACAGCACTTGGATGATAATGGATTATTTGCACAAATGCGTAGAATTTGAACTGTGCCTAAGGAAAGACAAACACTGATGTAAAACAGCCACTGACATCGCAATCTAGATTGCTAAAATAGCTCCTATTGCAATTTTTACTCAGGGCGAATTTACCAGCGCAAGGGCTACACACCAAAAAGATGAAATGTTTAAGCCTTTTAATTGCCAATGTGACAATTTTGCACTGCTCCCTTATCGATTAAGTGCACAAAGCCAATAAATGTGTAAATCACGTTTTGATTTTCAGCGGCTTCTAGATCTTCACCAACATGACTTAATTGTTTGGCCTATCCCTCTATTTTTTTCCTTAAACTGTATTCCATCTAGCACGTTTCTCAGCAGCCGATTTTATTCAACAATTATTCTCGTAGCCAACAGATGTCTCTAATCTCTCCGTTCAGACTTTACATTTAACTCGCCACCTTCCTCTTCTGCATGCCTATTCATAACTACAGAGCAAAAATTCACATGACCAACGCCAACTCTTTACTTCCTTACTAAAATACATGCTTGGAATGCCTTCAGAGAGAGGATTGCGCAAATATGACCTCTACAACATTCACGCTAACTGCTGTAACTTATCTTAGAAACTCTCCGAGGTAGTGAAGAGTTCTCATAAGGCATTCGGTTCCCTAATTACCCCATGGACATCAATAAACCATATAGCCATCACTTCAAAGCATTTTTATCTCATCCCGGCGTCTCGCGATTGCAAGACTAAAGATAGTTGCAAAGATTTGACAACAATATATATATATATAGTACAACTCGCGTATTGATTAAAATGCCTGATAATTCCTTTGTAGGATGATTCCTTATGTCAAAAAACAAAAGTCCAATTTCGTTCTAATGTGCAACTGCTTTGAATTCCCAATTGAGTCCTGAATAACTAACAGCTCTTTCCTGCACACTACCTGCAATTTTTAATAGAGCTGTGTAAGCAACGATATCAGCATCGTCTACGCTGTCTTAATGTAAAATACTGCACACCAGTAACAATGTTTGGGATAGAAGACGACAGTAAATGCACAACTCTTCTTTGCAATGAGCACACTTTTGTTCTTATAGCACATAGCAAAGCATATATCCGTAGGGGTGAGCTGGAGCAACTCCTTGGAGGGCCCTATATCGCAGGCAAATGAACGCATGATTATTACGTTTGTTTGTTGGATTGAAATACATCTAAAAATTAATCGCACATAAAACTGCGCGCAATTATTGACTTAACACCAGCGTACATCTTCTCATGACTCTTTAATGTACCTATGCAATCTGACCCGGTGCAGCGTCATGAAACACAACTTTTGCCTTAGTATCTCAACAAACAATCCTCAACCAATTATGCACAGGCAGAGATTCGCCCCATCAGTACTCAGCTGGTTTCATTTCAGTAGAATAACCACAATCTCAACACAGTGGATGCCCTTATCCTTTGAAGCTAACATTTTAAGTGCGAAAGTATAGAAGTAGCATAAGACACAGAAAACTCACAAATTTTGCCTATTTTACAGAAACGAAACATTGTGCAATTCTGCAAAGTAGAATATACCAAGGTATGACCGCAATTATCCAAAACGTGCCCTATTGAGGAGAAATACTTGCATACATGACGGGAACGCATGCGTTCTTGCATGTCCTCCAACGTCAAAATCCTGCGTTACATTCTTTGCAGTAAAGACGTATTTGTGAATCCATAGTTCTTTAAACTGCAGCATTGTACAGTAAAGTATGGTTTTGTGAGTTGCTAGCGGAAAATGTTAAAGCTATTGTAGAAAGTTAGGGCTCATCAAATATAACTAGAACTAGAAGGCGCAAGCTCGCAAATATGTGCAGCAATAAGGTGACTACTGTATTCCTAAAATTGAGTAAATGACTCAGAACACATGCAGTTGTAAGTATTCACTGCATTCACCACTTCTGGTGTTCTTCATAATGAAGGCATCTACTCCTGGGCCACTATTTTGATTATCTGGGTAGAATCCTTGGCATATCTAAAATATGGGTGTAGAAAACCTGATTTAAACAATCTGTAATGCAAGTATACTTAAGTGATTTCAGCAGCTGACGGTTGGCTGGACAATGCATTAATAGTCTATTTGAGAAAGTTGGATTTATGGTTGTTCTGCTTTAGATTTATCTAACATGTCATTTGCTGTATCTAAGAGAAGTGAATGCAGATGAACTCCGTATCACTGCCATCTTCTCATCATCTATCTGTTTTTTACTCTTTTCGCGCCATAATGTTGTCCGCGGATTAAAAGGGGTAATGGAACAAACATTGCGCTTGTTTGTTTGTCTTTCACTGACCAAGCACAATGTGAGTAATCTTGCGGGGATGCAATTTAGCACTGTTAACTGTTTCTATGAACGGATGGCTAGGTGAAGGGAACGTGGTGTCGTCACATCATTGCACTACCCCTTTCCTCTTAGCAAACTACCATTATGGTGCGAATGCTTTAAACAACAGCGGCAGCTGTGGTAAGGCCGATTATTAGACTGAGGGCGAAAAATAAATCGTTTATAACACACTGCCGCACAATTTCACTTCTTCACCATTTCCATTTCAAACAAATACGATGCTCTTTGAGCATTAAAATTACGAATCCTCCCCTCTACCTTCTAGTGCCACCACCTTTCGACATGCTGTGCCACTTCCCTGACCGACTTTCGTGCATCTATTTTCCGTCGCATCAGTCTTGCAAATACATAGGCGATTGTCAATGCAAGCCCATTAACTACTTTAACCTTCGCCACTTAAGTCCATTCATTGTATTTTGGAACTGGAATGGGTGTGCAACTCCAATCTCACTCACAATCTTATAATACTTAGGAGTGGCTCACGAGTACTCTAACGAAATTCAAGAGCTTTACGTCTACGTGGTGCAAGGCATGCGCATTACTGTAATGATTTTAATGCGTTCATTGCACCCCACATATGCTGTGCAACGCATCTACGTTTAGTTGTCACATCAACCAAACACCCAACACATAAATGGGCAGCATGGTGAAAATGCGCCGAGACAAAATTTGGTGGTCTTAAAATACCAATCACATGGGTCAAGGAAACGAAGCCAAACAAATCATAATTTGCCGTGGCTTGAGCAAAGCATGGCGAGTTGTGCCTTTTTAGACTACCCTCATTCTACGGGTGAAAATGCTTAAAGCTGGGCAAGCTGCGCACATGCACATTGACACGTGGGTAATTGAGGCAATGAAGGCAGTTGAGGAAATTGTTGGAATGAGTTAGTTCGCATTCACTGGTTTGTGCCTGTCGTAACTGCGGCGGACCCGACTGCTAACGGCACGGAATTAGTCTTTCCATCCTTGGCATTTATGCCCCTAGAACTAATGGAATGGCTAGATAGTCAAATTAATTTGCAATTTAATAAACTCAGAGCAAAAACTAGGGTTCGCTATTTTCACATCAAAAGCTGTTGATTAATACCCTGCAAAGAGATTTGCTTTCACTTGTCGCCTCATGTTCAATGGAAGCAATCAAGTAGACATTTCAGGTACTCCCTTTTGGGTGGCCTACACACCTAGAAAATTCTCTTGACCACTGCAAAGGTTAGTCCAAATTAGCTCACGAGTTTTGATGAGGCCTGCACAACGAAAGCAAGTTTGGATCAGCCAAATTTAATGATATCTGCTGTTAGATCACACTTTCAGGAGTGGTTTAGTACAGCGATTTCGTCCACCGGCGCTTGTCAGCCCTTGCTAGCTGCGTTAGCTTGGATGCAGTAGTGCGGTCATCACGCTGTTGCTCCGAATTTGACCAAACGAAATGGTCTGAGATTGACGCAATCTGGGACTCTTACCAACGGCCTTCAATTGTGCTTTCCTTGCATTAGTATTATGCCAACTGAGCATTTCACGCTTCGCTTGCTTTATTTCTTGCTTCTGTGCTCGAAACGCTAGCATGCACAGGCCGTATAGGTTTCTCTTATATTTCTAGAGATTCCACTTGGATTTCTAAAGCCTCTGTTAAGCCATCCATGGCGGTCTATCCACAATTGCACATGCTATTGTTGTGGAGGTAAGTGCAGGTCAATCGAGTGCAAGAAATCCTTTTTTCAAAGGCTAAATGCTCGTTAAATGCGATTTTGTTGAATTATGTGATTTTGTTCATTCATTTTTGCAGACAGGACACATGTGAGTAACAGCTTGCCCCAAGGCGACAATATCATCCTTATAACCAAAAGAAGGCTATTGCCTTCCATTTAACGGTGAAAAAGCTAGATATTTAAAGCAGTTTGCCCCTAATTTGCCAATGTTATAGAATTAGTCCAAAAATTGAAATATTTTTAGCTGCGCTATTTAATGAAAGGAAGGCTGTACTTACGATGCCAAAAATAGTGATCTGACCTAATTTTGTCGTGACTGTAACTGAAAATCTATCCTTGATCAGTAGGAATGCGGGATCCAGCTGAGCTGTATCCAATGTCACCTCTTTAAGAAGTCCAAATGTTTAGGTCGTGACGCTGTTATCTGATGGACAGCTAAGTCCTGTCACAGTTAGTCACCAATCGCTGACCGCGATTTTATAAGATGGCGTAAAATCCATAGAAAGAAGGAGGAGAGGAACAGTTGATGCATCTTTTCAAAAAAGGTGCTGACGTGCTGTAGGCAATGAGTGTGATGTGAAAGAATCAAATGTGAGAGTATTTGCAAATATGTAATCCAAATATATCAGAATAAGCATCGGTTCCGTTGCCTAATGGATAGGGTCCCTTGCTACTGATCAGAGCACTGTGAGCTCGGGTCCCGCTGCTTGTAGTAGCGCCATTTGGGTCGAACAGAGCATTGCAGCTGGACGGATAGGTATACTAAAAATGGAAGGTAAGAAGTTACCATGCCTTGTGGGAGGCTTGAATCCTCGACATCCATGCTATTCCGTTATCGTCCTGACCTACTGACCTGCTTCATCACCGCCGATCTTCTGTCCTGATTTTCACTTCACTCTCTTACTACCAACTCCTTTCTATTACTTTACCTTTGCACTCATTTCCTTATATTCACTTTCCATTAGCCTTCCACCCTTCTCCTCTTACTTTTCTCACCTACCCCTGTTACCACCCTCCCCTCTTCGACCAGATGCCATGCTTCACCGTTATGACACATGCGCAGTATTTGACATGTCACCAGTGGAGTCGCGTATAGCACCCGTGGACATGGAAGGAGTAAGAGATGAATGTTTAGCATTCCCCGAAGTCCAGGGGGTCAGAGCACTTGTAAAAAGGTTGAGTTTTGCCTGCCTCATCGCCTCGGCTTTACCATTTCTTGTTTCCTTAACAGCTACCCGCTCTAGCATCGTGCACTCACCACATCCAAACAGATGAAGCGAGTGTGTAAGTAGATAGGTGGGTAGCTGACATTTAATACTCTTTGTTATATTAAAGCGTAGGCTGTACATTTGGGGTCCAAAAGCACTCCTGGATATAGTAATTCAGGGGTGCTAACGATGAGGCTAAGAATGGATTTCAGTGATCGCCTGCTAGTAGTAACTCCATGATACAGAAAGCATAACACCATTCACAAATTTTGTTTACTGCTAAATTATCCATGTCTCACATTCACTTTAGCGAATCTGCTGCGAGCGTCTGTACGCTTTTAGTTTTCATTGATTTGGGACAGCAATCGTAAATTTAATGTTTATTTGTTGACATTAGTCTTGGTTGAATGGTGAGGCGAAATAGTCCTGTTTGTGTTTTTCATGGATATGCCAAAGTTTTACTAGCCCATGGTCTTACGAACATCTCGTAATTGATGACCGTACCTTATTTTTCATCTAAGGGTTGAGCAGTCTTAGGAAGTAGCAACACTTCTGCGATGCTTGTCTGAATGCACTTTTTAAGTGAGAGGCGGCCAGTGATCACGACAAACATATATTCAATGCTATAAACGTGATGTAATATACGTTATTTGACTGATTGTTGTGCTATTCCTCATTATTTGGGTTCAGATTATTCATAAGCACAAATACTTGTACACAACTACACACCTTTTACTTGTGTACGTATGTACGTGGTCGCACACAGAATTCGATGCGCATGGTGTATCTATAGTTGCGCATTTTAGTGCAGAGGTTATTGAGCTGGGTGAAAACTTGCAAGAGAGTATGTGATGAATTCAATGGATAAGCAAAAGAACCTTATGGATCTGTCCTCAGCATTACATGTGAGTAAAACCCAGAGGAGCGTAAGTCGCGTGCAGGGCTAAGATTCTGAATAATGAGATCCTGTGGTTAAATTTCATTGCAAATCAAATACTTATCTCTTCGTCGTGTACTCTAGCCAAAGAGCTACTAAGATTTAGTTTACATGTAAGGGATGAGAGACCGCTTGTCAAGAAAATCTTTAATTTGTTGATTCAAGCATGTAATCTACTGCAGTGACCACATCGGTTGTTTACTCAGAAGACTTCTGTGCCTTAGAAGCGCGCTTCTTGCTTTTGGGTAAATAAGATGCTCATGCAAAGAATAAAGCCTGTTTTTAAGCGATGTAGCTTGCCGCACATCACTAGAGCGTGCCAAACTCACCCACTTACTTGATTATGACCCTAAATTCCTAGTTCATCCCACATCATAGTGTATGTAAGCAACATTAAGACACGCGGTAATTTCGATAGCAACTATGAAGAAGAGTTGTCGATTTGGCAACCACAAAGTCAACTGTAAATAAATCTCTTTCCTTTCTTTCACTACTTTGCTTTCAAATACTTAGCCTCACACACCCGTTCATCCAGGACAACGCAACAGCAAAGACGGTGCTCATAAGATATCTGATTGTGTGCCGCAGTCACTCCCACTGCCAAGTTTAAAAAGGATCCCTCTCTTTTTTTGCGGAACGAAGTAATTTTGACGCGAAAAAGAGCGTACAGTGTTGCATCTATTTTATTAACAACCCCTATAATTGTCCGCTCAATTTTAGACCTTGGCTGTGGTTGGGTTGCACAAAAATGCCAGCCTCATTGGCATGATGCCGCTCTCGATTGACTCAGGACACTTTGCTCTCATCTTTGTCTCATTTTTGTCAACGTTGGCACTTTTATTAAATGCTGTCTGAGCTGACTGGTTAGCCAATTGTTGACTTTTGCTCACTATCATTCCTTTGCAGCTGCCTCACTGATCCTATTAAAACTAGTTTCTGGAGTGGCTGTCGGTTATGTTGTGCGTCTTTGCTTTAGCGATTTCCAAGTATATCGATGGTATAGGCATTGACGGATGCTAGGAATAGGAGAAAAAGTTTGATCCTGTCTACCTAAATGCTAAGATCGCTTCAGCATCAAAAATGCGTGCAGTGACCATTAGCGCATGTGATCACTTGAGTTCGCATCAATGCGTGCACAACCGAGCAAAGTCTCTAGCCTAAATGAAATCGCTGAAAGGACCTGACTATTGAGCGTTGCTTGAAAGGTCAAAAACTCAACTGGTGATCACAATTTGCAGCTTGACTGGTGGGATCGTCGACAGTTATAACTACTGCAGCACTCTCATCGATCTGATATAAAGAGATTAGATTCTGCGATTCCTCGTTTACGAATGTTGGGTCATGAGCTCCAATGTCAATACTGCTTGTTGTCAAGTTCGACATAAATTTCCCGTAGGAGCAGTCGGAATGTGGTGGAAGAGTGGAAGGGATTCGATGAGCAGAGAAACGCGTTCCGATTTTACCCAACACTGACTTCAACCAACGTAGTTTTTTTGCTGCACAGTGCTGTATAACAGTCGGACGAACCGCTCACGATTCGGTTTACCCAGGATTAATAATAATTATCATTAACAACGTTTTCTTTTAGACGCATAGCAATTACCGCTAACTCACTAGGTCCTGTGATACTGCATCACTAAATAGCAGCAAAAATCTGAATGTGTCATCAACTATTTTGTGCAGGCTCCATTAATGCATGTCAATGTATTTTGAGACCATTGGCCTTAGTGAGCAGCTACTCGCTGATAATTTGTGCGAGGTATGCAAGGACAAAGATAAGGGAACGAACGGGAGATAAAAGAATTCGTTTCTGACAAGATGGGTCAGTGAAGAAGTTTTCGAGTCAATGGGCTGAATTAATGCTGTTCTGTTTCCCATTCGCATGGAATAAATCGTCTCTTTCATGCACCAAGAAGAGTGTTTGCAGTCCTCTTGATGTGATCTATAACAGCTGCATGTCAGACCGGAGGACGACAGTTAACGAAGCTAATGCACAGTAGATTATGCGATACTTACTGTTGCTACGTGGTGACAGTAGCCTACATTTCTGTTTGATTGTGACAACGCTGTCTCGGGACCATTACCTTACTATCATTTGCAATGCAGTTTCGTTGTCTGCAGTACAGTAGAGGTTCTTCATTATCTAATAATATTTCTTTGCAGGAAACAAACAACTAGTATTTGTGATTTCGACCACACGATTCCACCCTTAACTTGCTTTAGCATAAAGAGTGATGCTCAAAGAAGACGTTAACTCTTACGCGAACCACTTGCTTACTTTGTTTGACAGCTTTGTAATATTTACAAATGTAAGCTCACAGGCTTTTAGTGGAACATGCTAAGATGTAAAAGTACTTGACAGGAGTGCATGTGTCAGCCAATTTCATGCTCCATAATTCGATTGGAGACAGGAAAGTGGAACGTGTGCAGGTAAAATGTAGAAAATTCGTTAACATTTGAGTACCAGTATCCCTCCCAAGGGATTATGTCTTTGCCTGCACGATTGCAGTACGCACTTGGTATTGTAGTCACCTTTCTGTGGTGCTTGCCGCCTTTGCCTTGACCATTCCATTCACCCTGTATACAACAGCTACGCTGAATGGGCGTAAGTGGGAGCAGGATCAGAGTTCCGTTAATGGATAGGCTATGCCAACCGCAATGCTATTTACATCACTGTGCATAGACGCCCTCATTTCATACGATTTGGAGGATGCACTGCCTCAGTCACGGTCCAACTCTTTTCTAACGGTTTCTCTCAAAGTGGGGCCACACGTTGCATGCTGACTTGCTTGACTGCTGGCACAACTGCTCTTCGATAGAACCACCGCAGTCCTAGTGACCAATGCAATGACCGACTGAATAGGTGAGAAGGCCCTAAGGAGGGATTATTAGCAATCAGCCTTTTTAAAAGTTGTTTTTTTATAAAATGGCGCGAATCAAAGGGCCTCACGAAACTATTGGATGGGTAGTAGGGATGATAACATGCACAAAAGTAAGGGCGTATTTAACGAAAGCCTATGACTTAGACCTATTAGGAGGATTGCGTATTTTTGGCGAGCGATTTGAATCCGCATGCCTTGCTGGCACGATAATGATTGACAAGTTTGGTAGTGCCCTTTAAGGCCAGTGCAGAAAGTCTGACTGGTTGACACCATCATCACAGATGGTAGATTCTCAAGGCGCGCATACACTTTGGGTTATCCCACCAAATGCTTGTGGGCTGATAAGATTTAGCAACCTCGGTTCATTCCGACTTTTCCTCCTGCTACGATGACTCTACTTGACCAATCAAAGTCATGTGCGCACAAGCCTTTACTGAACAAGAGTCTAGGCATAGTCATGCACTGTATCGCTTTTCTTCACCATAACAAGAATGCAAATAATCTGTGCAAATTAAAAATGGAGTGCTTATTACTGGATTGAGGCTCAGTAGTCAATGCAAGAAAAAGTTATGTGGAATGGTACTTTAGGAAGGATTTGTTGGAGATCATAACAGGAAGCATCTGAAAGCAAGGACTGAATATTGAATGCTAAATGCGTCCTGCAGCATGCTAGAGCTAAGCCGATTCTTATGTGCTTTAAATTGCTCCACATTATCAAAAGGACCTGTCTTTGGTTTTCTTTACCGGATGTTGCTCCTTCAGCTGAACGCCTTTTAGCCATCAAGAGACATCCATGTTCTACCACGAGATGTCTGCCTTAATATGGGGGAAGGATATGGACAAAAGGTGATAAAAATGAAGCGTCGAAAGCGAACGGTTGAAAACTTACAAAATGAGGAGGTGAAATTAATAATCAATCATCTTTCTTGCAGCCTTTTAATGATACGAGGAGGAATCGCCTATTTGTAGGTAGGCTCTACTGGGTTTGTAGGAGTGCCTCAGTAAAGTATGCCGGTGGAAGTGAAAGATGAATGCCATTCAGGAGGATGTCCCTGGGGACAGCGTTAACTACTCTGCCAATAATACTGCCAAATAGTTGTCTTGACCAAAACTAGCGTTTGTTATTCTGACTGGCCCACCATCTAAGTGAGAACCGCTCTCAAAGGGAATTCGGCATGGACTACCACTTTTCTAATCTGGCAAGTGTTATCAAGCTCTACACTTCTAGTAAAATGCTCCCCAATATTTCTGCCGTTTGTGAACTCTATCCTACTGTCACCTGAAATGAACTGAAAAAAACCAATGAAGAGCAAGTAGCACTCCAGGCTAAAATTTTAGCACACTTACCAAATCATCGTAACGCCGCCTTTTTACTTTGAAACCGGTGGATCGCCTAATTTAATCAATGGTACGGATATTGGTGAGAGTAAGGGTAGCTTGAGTTCTGTTGCGCATTTATGCCTCAACTATTTAGCTGAGCATCAACCTTGTGTAGGCAAATACCGTCTTTCTTCCTTATCTGTGTCCTTGGAAAGGTACATCACCCACGGCTACATCACTTGCGTCTGTACCCATTACAAAGGGTGGTGCGTTGGCCTCAAAGTTAGGTGAAGCATGGATCTGTGCGGAGTAGATTCTTTGCGTTGGCTCATTATACACTTCGTCATGCTCGTCCTCCCACTGTAAATTCTCTTATCGCCCGCTTTGCGGTTGTTTTATGTGGAGGATAGCAATTCTATCTAGGACTTTAGCAGGGCAAATGCGGTAACTGGCCAAGCCTACGCGCTTTGTACGGATTTTGGTGATTAGCATATGAGGTAATGAGACTATTTGCCATGAGAAGTTGACGAGTTGGTAAAGGAAATGGCACTTCTTTGGTTTTAAGGCTAGCCCTGCACCTCGCAGACGATTTGGCACTAATTCAAGTTTGACTCTGTGCTCTTGGATGTTATCGAGGCAGAGTATGTGGTATATTGGAAAAGTACCAACTAGTGCTATCTGCATCAAACGTTTGTAGTCAGATGCAACATTACAGAGTCCGGAGGGCATTGTCTGGAAATCACAAAGCCCGTCTTAGCATCTGTTTCAACCACTTTTAATTATAAGTGAGGAGCAACATGCGATCCATTAATCGCTTACAAGGGGTAACGGGGTTGCTTTTTTCTTAGTTACGGTATTCAACTTCCCATTGTAGATGCTACCAGAGAGGCCATTAAGAACCTTGAAGATCCTACAACCGTTTGCCTCGGATAGGAGAAGCAACGGTGTGCGCCTGGGTGGTTGCCAAACGAGTCTGAATTCTCTCGTGTTTAATTTACGTTTGAATTTGTTCTTCCCAGTTTCGCTCCTTGTCACGGAAATATTGTCGCACACTTGGCAAGGCGCAAAGTCTCTTCCTTTTCCTTCTTGCCGTGAAGTATCAGTAATTCCTTCCGGAGGTGTCCTATAAGTATTTTGCCAAATATGGTAAGCCACTACTAAACTAATACTTTTTGGAGTTTCGCAAATCAAATTCACATAGCAATAGGAGCAGAACAAAGAAGGGCCCCTTGTAAAAATGATTATGATTAATTACCTCCACTTTATATCACGATTTATAGTTATAGCCACTCAATTACTTTGTGACACTAGAACCAAGGAATCGGGATGTAGGAGGAGAAATTGCACGTGGTGTACAGGCTGACACAAAGCGAATGCAGTTAAGGGAACAGGAAATGCGAATTTAACTCTGGTGTGTAAATTGCTATTATGCGATTGCAGTTGAAGTGGCGAGAGAGGAGAATTAACCTGATGTGCATCGCCTTGCACCTTGCATCATGCAGGATCGTGGGGAAGATTGACACACTAACGACAACCTCTTTGCTCCTGCCAATTCAATTGCAGTCACATGATGTAAGTCGACATACTAACTACAAATTCTATGCTCTCGGACATCAGCTGCAGGCACATCATTAAAATCGGCACAAACTAAAACTCTGTGCTCTCGCCACTTTATAATAATAATAAATCTTCTATGCTCTCGCTACTTATGCCGCAATCACATGATGATGGCGCACAAATCTATTTTCATGTCGTAGCCCTTCCTGCGCATTATGAATCTTTGCATTTTCACCTCAATTTCTCGTGGACTTTGTAGAAACCCAACTTTACAAACGACACTGGCCAGCTTGAAAAAGCAGCAGTAAATATAAAATTCGCATGTAATTTCATATCCTTTAAGGATAAGATAGCACTGCTTGCCTAGTTGCTAAAATGCTATTAGAACGCGGAGAAGCTGTAGTCGCGTGTTTGGTTAAACTTCGAGCTACATAGGCATGTGGTTCCAGTTCACTGGGAATGCTTGCCGCTTCATGTCGTTCTTCAAATTATATTCTCTCTTATGAACTTAGTTTTTAACACAAAGGATGAGATTTTGTTAACTAAAATTAATCCATCTCCTTCTACTTCCTTGCTCTTAGGTACTCTGTCTCTTCCAATAATTTCTCACATGCAACAGAAGAAAAAAGATTGTGTGCGAAAGATATTAACTTAGTGCCCGCAGTGGTCCGGTCACTGTCAGTGATAATATCTGATTTAGTAGTAAGAATTCGATACCAAGAGTAAAGGCGTGATGTTAATGCGCAATATTGCAGCACTTCCATCCACTTCATCTATAAATGCCTGCGCTAGATTTTGAATTGTGTCCGCAATGCAATCGATTCACTGAGTACACAAATGCGTGCCGCAACTGAGGTCAGTTTGTTCAGTAGTATCAGCTTCATCGCCAACTCGCAACATCATTACTTGACTCGGGGCCCTCTACTTGCAATTTTATCCGGCTGTCGTCGACTTTGTCACTTTTTCTGTTTACTATTGCAGGATTTCGCTAGCGAACCAAATATCGAATTTTGTTTGTTATTAGTCCATTGTGCCTGCTCCATTGATCCTATTAATAAGACACAGTACAGGCTGTTCCCTAGAAACTTTGGCATTTCAATGTTTCAGATTCGTTATCAATTTAACGCCCTTTTTTGGCCCAATGCTAGATATTTTATCAAATCTCTTTACTGTCCTGATTTCCAAGCAACTTTAGAGGATGCATCAACAAATTCGAGGGAACTTGAGATTTTTTGCAGGTGGTTTCGGTAAATAATTAGTGCCATTGAGTGCTGCAAGTGAAACAAGTCAAGTTCACACAAACACATTCATTTGAGCAAAATCCTTGGCTAAAATGAACTCGTATAGTTAAATCCTGCGATTTAGACTCCAATGCATCGACAAAGTGAAGCATTGAGTAGTGACAGCAATAGGAATCCTTATATATTGCACCCACAATTAAATGCGGTGAGAACGAGAGTGAGCACGTGCCAAGTAACAGTTGACTATACCCCTTAAGATCACGCTTTCTCAAGTTATGCAATAAATGGTTTGCACAACTTGCAACGCAACTAGGGAGAGGCAGCGGATCTGATGGCATTATCACCGATTTGGCGCAGGCTACATTAGTATGTGCCAGCAGTGTGAGAT